>NDFZ01005397.1:67529-169337 GCA_002192655.3 Mamestra configurata | reverse complement strand
GAAATCATCAAATGACTTCTTCCGCTCTGGGTGGAGCGGAAGGGCGTGTCAGACTCTTACTGACTAAAACCCATCCATGTTCCTTCTAAAGCCCTTTGCGTTCCAGGGCCACGGTGACTCTTTCGAACAAATTCCGCAATCCTGGCATGCCTTTCAACCTCTTACAACTCTTTTTTCGCATTAAAAAGTAGCCTATGTGTTAAATTCATCTATCGGTCGAGCCGTTTGCGCGTGAAGAAGTAACAAACATTCACACAGACTCACAAACTTTCGCCTTTATAATATTAGTGTGATAAGTGTGATGTGATATATAATATATATATAAGTAAGGATAATGGATATATCAGCTTAGAGAGGTAGGCAAGCAGTAGTTAAGCAAGCTAAGTTATAATAACATTGAGAAGCACGTACAGCTGCTGGTAGCGATTGTGATGCGTACATAGATCTTTGGCAGTCTATACGGGTAGGCAGTGACCCTAAGAACCAGACAACCAAGGGGTTTCATAACATTTATAGAAAGAAAGAAAGAAAAAAGTATTTAATTGCCACCAAACGACATACATAATTCAAATAATGATGAGATGCCACAGCCCTAAACGTCCCTGAAGTATGTGAACAGCAACCCCCTGACACGGGTGCACGGTCCCTGCACGGTCACGGCCTTGACACTGCCCGGTCACGTCCCTGCTATGTGTGAATCAACCTTTAGTGACTTTTTTTTTTCAAGAAGATTCAAGATGGCCGCTTTGCTTAAGCGTGCGTTGATGTCTAATCTATGGACAAAAAAAAATATTGCCATAAACTAAACTATTGCCTGTTACATAGTTTGTTGCTCCAAGAAACGCAATATTTATGAACATCGTAAAATATTAATAACTAAATATCCCGCAAAATTATAATTTGAGTTATTTATGTGACGTTAATAATGATTTCGTTATAAAAGGAAAATTTTATGGGCTGAAAATTTATTGATATTGCTACTGTTATAACCCCAATGGGTTATTCTAGTTTAACCCGACTGTTTTTATCACAAACTGCAATAACGTTAGGAAATTTAATAACTTATTTAATATTATGCGAAAGTAAATTTGCCTGTTGGTATTCTTGGTACTGGCTGAACGATTTTAGATGAAACTCATACTTTTTTATCCTGGGATTATTCCCTAGGGATAATTTTCTAATTTCCTGAAGGCTGGTAGAAGCTAGTGAAAATAAATCATTTGGTGTAATGTTCACTTCAGATCACATCCAAGCCAACATTTCCTTGCACCTCTAACACTGCCTACCACTTAGAAAACCAACTTAATCACCATTACAAATTACGTACCAAACAACAATTTCAATAGAGAGAAATCGTAACAGGCGTGTTGTTTGTCTGTGTTTACTTAAAATTGTATCGAGAAAGTGGATGCCATAATGCTAATACACTAGGAAAGTGGCGATAGTTGAGCTGAAGTTGAGGGCTCGTGATTGGTCAGCGAGGAAGTGCTCGGTGGTTAGGAGCGTCACGACTTGAAGGTGGAGCGTTGTTGTTGACTTAAAGTTAGCTTCAATGTGGGTTAAACTAACCTAATGAAGAAGGTCATGCTACAATACAACAAAGTAATGAAGAGTTTTTGAGAGTTCTAGCAATGGTTGATTTAAATTGTCTTCTCCATTTAGGTTGAGGATGAAGCTTTATAAGCTACTAGTGGTCTCGACAGACGTTGTCCTGTCCGCACGTTTCCTTTGTGTCTGACGAAAAATTATAGAAATCGATTCAACGCCACCTACCGGGTCCAATTGTGAATTTAAACCATCCTCGAATCCACTTAAACACACACAAAAAAATCATTCAAATCGGTTCAGCCGTTTAGGAGGAGTTCACTGTCAACACACGTACATAAGAATTATATATATAAAGATATATCAACATTTGGCTTTTAAGGGTTCCACCAAAAAACTCAAACTGTCTTCGGCAAACACACAGCCGAAACTACTGGTCGTAGGAAGCTGAAATTTGTCATGTAGGTTCCTAGGGGAGTATAGGGGAGCACTAAGAAGGATTTCCCGAAATTTCTATGGGAACGAAATACACGGGATATGCGCATACGAAACGCGCAAAAGCTCGTTGATTTTTAGGTTGTCTTTAAAATATCGCTTTAGCGATTAGCCTATCCGTTGTATCACCCTATGTAATGTTTCATTTATTTATTCAGGCAAACCAACTAAATACACACAAAGACATTCTATTCTTCTATCTTTTCTGTAACTTGTCTGGTCTACATAATAAAGAGTATTCTATTATAATTATGATAGTTATCAATAACAATTGAATGACTGAAATACTTTGACAAGTGGACCGGTAATATTATATATCAATACGTAAGCATAATATAAGTGCAATTAGAGAATGTTGAAGTGTTAAGAGCAAGAACACCTTACTATAAGAACGCGTACGCACTACGTCCGATCAGAACCCGATCAGTATCCGTGGTCGTAGAACAATTTGTATGGTAGCTTACGCACTACACCCGATTTCCGTCATCCTATTTCTCTCCGTCATCCGAGAATGTCCATTAGGGATACTTGACGGACCGAAGTGGCCATAGTATTATTTGCATGAACTGTTGCGCACTACGACCGGACCGAATCCGAGCTGCGTCCGAGAAAAGAGGCAGAGGGTCCGGAGGCGGGTGACATGACTCGGCGATGTTTTTGCGTTAATTAATAATGGTGAAATTAGACCCTGTTTACTGGACAAATCTATAGACAACTACCAAGGAGTAGGTAATATAGTGAAGTGAACGCTCTGTAGCGGCTCCGCGTAAAATGACATCTGAATCACGGATTTGGATCGGAAATTGTGCGTAAGCAATATCCGAGTTCGGTCCAAGTTTTCTCGGACAGTATTTTGACGGATTCTGATCGGATTCGGATCGGACGTAGTGCACAACCGCTCTAACTGTTGCTTCTCTTCCATTCGATTTCGAAACCACAATTTTCATACTAATCACAACACAAACCAGATCATACGATGAAGAATGTTAAATTATAATAATTAACAAACATCTAATTGAAAATCAAATGCATTCACAGACACGAGTCGCAAATCACGCGTTTGCGTGCACTGCGGGGTATTACAGTTATCAAGCAATTTGTCACGGCGCGTGGAAGGAAAAAATATAGTTTTAGAGCAGAACTCGGCGATGAATACTAAGTCCGATAAGTAGTTAATAGAATGTAAATGAGTGACTGTGATAATTACTGTGGTGGAGTGTGGTTAAGATGTGAAGTGATTGCGACGATGTTGTCTTTACTTGTAACGATAACTAACGATAGGTAATTTGTGGATCTGTTGTTAGTATTGGTTCATGAACTCCAAAAGTTAGTATTGAACTAGCTGCCGCCCGCGGCTCCGCCCGCGTGAATGTCGAAAGTTATCCCAAGGGAACATCTCTCAACATCTAATTTAATTATTATTGTATAGTGAGATGTACATAAAATGCTGAGCTTACCTATAATTTAGATGCATGCAATGCTATTATATTTGTAAATGCTTGTACCATGAATGTCCTTATGTGAATTTAGTTGGTTTGCCTAAATAAATAAATAATCCCGGGATAAAAACTCATCATCCTATGTCCTTTCCCGGGACACAAACAGTCTCTATACCAAAATTCATCTAAATCGGTCCAGCCGTTTGCGCGTGAAGAAGTAACAAATGTACACACACACTCACAAACTTTCGCCTTTATAATATTAGTGTGAAGTGTGATGTTCCGTCTAAGTTTTAAGATTTAAAGTCTTTCAAGAGAATTTAAAACTAAAAACCGAAGAGGGTTTAAAGAATCGAACAACAAAATAAACCAATTGTTTTATTTTGTGTACTGTCAATACTTAATAACATAGTTGTAAGTTTACTACCCATTTTTGAGTCATGTATATTCTAATTTATATTCTACTAGCTGCGCCCCGCGGTGTTACTTACGCAGCTAGTATATATATAAAGTAGCCTATGTGTTTATCCAGGGTGTCAGCTTCTTGCATACCAAATTTTATCAAAATTGGTCCAGCCGTTTTCGCGTGAAGAAGTAACATACATACACACACACACACAAACTTTTGCCTTGATAATATTAGTGTGATTCTATTCCATTATAACACATTCATAAACAACTCACAATCACACTGATTTGAATGACAATACCGGCACAACAACAACTCGATCATGGTCCACCACGGTCCATTGTGGTCCATCATGGTCCACCATGGTCCATAGTGGTTCATCGTAGTCCATCGTGGGAACAGGTGTAGCCACGAGAAAGCCGGCGCGCCCATCGTCGAGAAAGTCATCGCAGGCCTCTTGATCATGGATCACCCACAGCTTTAGTGATTGTTATGTTAATTAAATGTTATGACTTCCTAACCTGTTCGGCGCTAATGATTTAATTAGAGGTGTTTGAGTCTTCGCCCGTTTGTGGCTTATTATTATGATTGGTTGGGCGTTTAACCTGAGACAGGTATTTTGCTTATTAAAGTACCTAATCAGTTTCAGAATTAGAAATATTTAGAAAGTAAGGTATAGTTTCTTGATGGTGTTCAAAAAAGATAATCTTGAACACATTATATTCTTTAACATCAAATACCTATTTCACAACTTTGATAGTGTGCATACTGCATAAAGTGCATTACATCATGTTTAAGTACTTCCACTGGGTTGACTGAATCTTCATAAGAAAATCGTCTAAAATACGACATAGTATCATAACGTACCTGCCAGGGTTGCGGAATTTGTTCCAAAGAGTCACCGCGGCCCTGGAACGCAAAGGGCTTTAGAAGGAACACGGATGGGTTTTAGTCAGTAAGAGTCTGACACGCCCTTCCGCTCCACCCAGAGCGGAAAAAGTCATTTGATGAATTCCCAACCAAAAAAAAAAGTTTTAACGTTACACTAAGTAACGTTAAAACGTTTTTTTGTCTGAATATTTTATTCTTATTCTTTATTGCACACACAAAAACATATAACTAATACAGAAGTGCCAGGACACCTAATGTACAAAGGCGAAGGGATTTATTTAATTTAATTGTTATATTGCCGATGTTTTTGAAAATTGAGATTTTGATAATGTAACTATGACTTTTTATTATAACGGTTATTGGGCAACATTATTTACGTTTTATCCCTATTTGCATATTAAAGTAAAATCTATTTATCTTTGTGTGTTTCTTATCGATACTCAACAGGAACAAATTTGACTTGGTAATTTCTGAACTTATCTAGAAAAGGCTGTGTAGATCATTATCATTTAAATGGAATCGAGTCCTGTATAGTCCTGTGTAGTCCACGATTTCAAGAAATCCTAACTAAACATAGTCCGTGGACGTCCAATATTTAACACTATTGATATACCACAAGCCAAATATCCGATAATATGACACCTTATACCTTTTCAGGGTTGGCACATGACCCCTAAACCAAATTAAATAAATTATGTTGATGAGATAAACCATTGCTAGCTAGTCATACATAGATGTTATCATAAAAAAGCACGGTGAAAAGTCCGGGTTTTTTTACAAGAAATGCTTAATTGTTTAATACTCAAGGCACCTTCAAAGAGAGAGATAATTTTTATCATAATTGGTTTGTAAATCAAAATAGCTGTAGAAAATAGAAAATATAGCTTAAAAAATGAAAATATGTTTTGCTTTCCTGTGACTTTCCAGCGGTGTTGTTAGGTGTGCGGGGTTTCACAAAAAATTAAAAAAAAAAAAAAATTACAAAAAATACAACCGACTTCCAAATAAAAATTAACTTTTTTTTGCGTAACTTAATCATTTAAATCATAACTTGTTGTGTAAAAGTTCAGTATGGCAGCCCTTGCCCGCTCGTGTTACGACGAAGGCGCGGCCCTTGGCGCGTGGTTCGTGAAATGTTGACCAAACCTTCACATTTACGAACACCGCACCGTCTGCACTATGTACCAACCGACGCGGAAAAAATACTTTGTTTGATTGGCATTACAACGAACCAGCAGTCACAATGGGTCGGGAGATAAGTGAGACTTCACGTTCTGAAACATGGATTACGACGTGATAATAGAACATTACTTACACACAGAATACCGGTATCTTGTTCAATTGATAAATAAACTTTGAATAGTATAGGGAGCGTGCAGGAACTATGGAGGGAGGCAGGAGCACAGAAGCGTCAAGTATTTTTGAAGCAAAAGTTTCAAATTTGAAACAGTAGCTGGTATAGTCGCTGCCAGGGTTGCGGAATTTGTTCGAAAGAGTCACCGCGGCCCTGGAACGCAAAGAGCTTTAGAAGGAACACGGATGGGTTTTAGTAAGAGTCTGATTCTGCTCCACCCAGAGCGGAAGAAATCATTTGATGATTTCCCATCCTTAAACAAAAGAGCTGGTATAGTCTACGCCGAGCACGTTCATAGTGTTAAATTTCAGCGAATACAATATTTGGTGTATCCTTTTTCTTTAAAAAACAATTTCAACCAACTCACACTAAACGCTTCCAAACGTCTTTTATAATGCGCACAGCAAAGGAGTGGAAGTCTCTGCCTGCGTCTGTGTTTCCGAACGCATACAACCTTAATCTCTTCAAAATTAGAGTGAACAGGCTTCTTCTGGGTAAGCTCGCTCCATCGTCGATTTTGTCTCTGTCATCTATGGCCTAGACTAGAGTCAAGAGCAAACCCATATTAAATAAAATAAAAATAAAAAACTTCGTACTTTAAGACATTTGATTGACCAACGAGACAGCAGTTAATTGCAAACACGATTTCAATGACATCTTCAATAATTAACGTAACTTGTCAACACCGATGACAACGTTACGCTTACGCAGTTGTTATTTACTGTCAGCTAAATATTTTACACTACTTTTTGCCTGACTTAAGTGAACTGAAGCAAATCGAAGACCGACTAAACATCAAGGCACCAAGCCAGTGGCTCCCAATCAGATGGAATAGACGCAGACGCAGCCCGTGCGTGAACCAACAATGCAACGGCAAGGCGAAACCTGATGCTGCGGAATTGGTCCAGATAAATGATACGGATCATGGAGCAAATCTTATCATGCTTGGGGAGCAAAGAGTACCTATGGTTGAAAAAAGACGTGAAATTGTAGTGTTAATTCCAGATTGATATCAGCGTTGTCGCATCGCAGCTATTCTTTCTCTGTTGATTCTGGCATTCATGAGTTGTATTGATTTATGAACCGTGTGACAGATTGTTTCCATTTCTGAATATATAATTTTACCTTTCTTTACTATGTTTGTTTAAATTCATTTAAAGGTCTTCTACCACAGATGTTTTAGATGACAAAGACTGATGATTTTTTTTTTCTTTTACACTTGCTTGCTACTGAAACTTAAACTCGATTCCATGACAAATAAGCAGTGATCGGATAATCAGGTGCTTATACCTAATCTTCTTCCGTCAAAGAATAATATGGACATTCCTTTCTGTATAAATAAGTAATCCCAGGTTCCCGGGATTGAACAATTTTGTAAAATTAATTAATTAATTAATAATAATTTATTTATTTCAGTTACTTTACAACTTCTACAATATATCTCATAGGGGTCTCCTTTTAAGTATGAGAAATACCTGTGCTAGGAGGCCCCGCTCTTCTAAAACTAGTACAATAGTATGTAGGAGTGTGCTTACATTAACTTTTTTTAAATTTAGCAACTTATTAACTAATGGAAGAAAAAATAAAAAGGAAAACAAATAATAACTAATAAAGGTAAACAAACAAAAACGATTAACCTAAAAACATGTGCGTGTATACGTGTGCGGGTGTGATGGTGTGTTGTGTAAGTGTGTATGTGTGTGTTTGTGAAGCGTGTGTCAGTGTATGTGAAGTATGTATGTGTATGCGTCACTTATCGCCAAAAACAACTATAATAAACTTAATGAAATTATAGCAGTGGTTATTTTGATTTAGTATCCTTATTTTATTCAAAACAAATGGAATACCTATAAAAATTATAGTGATAGTTCACAACGAGTTCTAACTATATTTTGTATGCACATTTTATTTTAGCAATCTCAGAAATTTCGAACGATTCCGGGATTCTGAAAAGCATGTCCGTATTATACTTTCGTGGGAACAAAAGTGATATTCAGGTATATTAGCGACCGATTATCCGTTCACAGCAAATAAGCGAACTGGACATTTCAAATCATTCAGAAATATTAAATTCGATCAAACTAGAAAAACCAGAACCAAAGATATAACGTTAGTAGTCAAGTATTAACATTAGCAGGCTTATGTAAATGAGTTGTATAATTTTACTTTAAGATGACTCACAGACAGAAAGACTTTCTCTAAAGCCAATGTATTAGGAAACCAGAAATATTATGAAAGTCACGTTGATTTACGATACTTCTCTTATTAAACTTGTCGCGGGTTTTAGTAAGTTGATACTACTTGATAGTAGATTTAAGTTAGAGATATGCGGCGTGTGAACTGTGACACTGCGAGTCGTTTCAAAATATAAAATATGGTAGATAGTGTTTGGTTTACTTTTTGTTGGCACGATCATTTTTGTAAATGGTGTGGTATCTTGTGAGAAGTGTCAAAACTCAAAGCATTTATTTCAATAAAACCATTTCAGGCACTTTTGAATTTTCAAGGTCGGTCTGTCCAAAGAGATGAAGCAAATTACACGTTTTAAAGCGTAGATCTCTATGGAGAAGAACGCGCAAGAAACTCCACGGACACTCTTTTAAATCAATGTTTTTTACAATGATATGGTCACCACATTCGTGTGAAAATTATACAAACACACATATATATGAGAACGATGTAGAAAGACTTGCATGATCGAGCACCCAAATAAAAAAAGCAACAATTCAAAAAACAAATGATTAAAATAGACCGTGGCAGCTGAGAGATGACCAGTCCTAGCTGACGGTACTCGCTCAGCAATATGACATCTACGCTAGCACAATTCGGCAACCAATTCGAAGGGCGCCAAATGATCCAGCACCATCAACCAGAATTTTAAGTGAGCATGACACTGCCAACCGCCAGGGCACATTCAAGTCAAAACAAATTATAGTTAAGTCTGGGTTGGTTTACTTATGCCAGATAAAACTTGTGATACTAGGATACTTAGGAATACCCAAATGATCGCATTCATGTAAGAGTAGCTTCATAATATAATTCTGATTGGAGAATCATTTAATCTTGCAAATGCTGCAAATTGGAAGCTCATAACTCAGTCAAACGATATCACAAAGTAATCAAAAAACTAAAGATTGTCAATCTATCTTGGCATAATTTCTTTTGACTTCTGCTTGAGAAGACCTGTCTTAGAAATCAAAACTTCCTCTTGTTATTAATTTCAAAGTTCTGCTTGTTTTCTTCAATGGTCGGATTTAACGCCATTGCACGTATACATGACAAGCAAGCGCGTCGGGAGCACGCCGATGCGTTTATGCTCTGGCATTCAAAAGGTTAAAATAATTCGGGCCCAGTTTATAACGGAAAAAGTACGCAAATATACGATACAGGCAATACTATTGGTTCTCACACTCGACTGCCCACGGCACCAACAGACGACAACCTAGCATCAATGGCAGCTGACCCACACCCAAGGATGCGCTGACCTCTCTGAGTAACGACCGTAAAAACATCGATAAAAACTATCGACACAAACCTATCGATTTTACGCTACTCAGATTACGCGCGACGGTTTTTGTTGAGCCGATGACTGATTCAATCAATCAATGTGTTTGCTTTTATGTGGACATAAATAGATGCAGATTGATTTGTATGTGAGCTACAAAAACTCTTTATATATATTTAAATAGAGCAAAAGTGTGACTTTACAACATTAGCAATAACCCTGGAAAAAAAAAAAGTGTTGTGTCGTTCCCAATTAAAATGGAACACGGGCTGGAAGGTGACGATGATGTAGTTAACCCTGCAAAGTCGTTGCAGATTCGATATTGTAGACGATTTACGACTGAACATTAATTTATTGCTCCACAAAGTATTAGCTTTTCTTACGGAAAACGGATCTACCCATGGCAATTCAGCTTAAGGTGGAAGCGCCAGGGTAGACCGCGAAATTCAATTTTTTTTCTTATGTTTTATGCAATTTGCAAGACAGTGTCAGGCTGTATGTTGAACAAAATATGATTCGCGATCGTAACACGTATTTATTTACAGAATTATAATCATTGAAGTCATCAATGCAACCCTCTAAGTTCATTTAACTCGATTGAATGGTTATTTCGTAAAAAGTCATTCAATCGAGTTACATGACCGATACAGCCTGTATTGATGATTTTAATTATTATAACTCAGTAAAGCCATATTTGTTACGGTCGCCAATCATATTTTTATCAACATACAACCTGACACTGACCTGCAAAATGCAAAAAACGTATGAAAATTTTAATTTCGCGGGCTACCCTGCCAGTGACAATATCGAATTAGGTATGATTCTGTCTACATAAGTACGAGTATGTATGCCTATTTGCATACACACCTAAATAACATCGCAATATTGATCCATCCCACCTTTCTCCCCATCTCCCAATTGGACCTCAAACCGCAACATAAACCTAGAAATGACCTGTCTATCATAACTCCATCCTTCAATACCTCATCATGTAACAGTCTATTTACGTCAAGCATCAAGCGTATGCAAGCGAGTCAGAGACCTGTCAAGAATGCACCGGTATCACGTAATTATGAGCCAATCGCGTAATTGCCGACACATCGTAATACTATGGATTATCGATACGATGCACATCACTAAAAAAATTATACGCTTTGTTATTTAGACACGTGTTCCGTGAGTCTTTATTTGGACCTGATATACAGAGTGTAGTTTTTTGGATACAGTGAAGACATTTATTATTATTTATTTATTATTATTATTATTATTATTTTTCAGGAGCTTTATTTTTAATAAGTTGACCATTTATTTTTAATTGTCTGTGGTTAGTTGTATTTTAGCTTTTGAAGTTTTTATGTAAAACCGTGACTGCCAGCAGTTGATTATTTAATTTTAAATTAATGACTACCTAATTTTAATTACTTTTTTCCAAAGTTTTTATTAGCATCAGCTATAGGTTTTGTACCCATGACAATTAACAAAAAAACTTAGTTTTTATTCGCTGATTTACCTTGTAAATTCGAAATGCAAATCTCAGTTCTATTAGTCTTGTAACTAAAAAAGCAAATCAAATAAGGAAAAAAATCTTTTACAATTACTAGCCACACCTGCCAATAAGATGTCGACACAATGTCAACATAGTGTCAAAATGGGGTCAACGCATGTTCAACACTATTAATTTGACTTCGTCTGTAAATAAAATGAAGAGTATTTGTGACATACCTGTCAAAAATTATCCACGGCTGACGTTACAACGCAAAAGCAACCGGCGTTTATAATTGCTGACAGGTCGCTAGTCGCAGTCGCTGCCATATTTCCCAACATAGTTACACATTCGGTTTCGAAACGTGCGAATATTTGCTTCTGGTTTCATTCATAGTTTTTTTACTCTTATTACAAAATGAGGTTTATCTGTCCGCGATAATTTGCTAGAGAACGGCGTTTGTAGTCGCAGTTGCTGTTGTAACTTGTAAGATCGTGATTGTACGCTGAAACAACTGGTCGTTTGTTTTGTGTTTAGTGTTTATTTTGTTATTTATTAAATTAAAGTTGAGTAAAAATGTTTGGATAATGTTTTGATTGCTATCGTAATTTGTTGTTACGTTAAAACTGTTTATGATTAGCATGACTTTGTATGACTGGTTGAATTAATGTAGGAGATTTATATCACAATTTAGACCGGGTAGACTAGCGTAGGTAGACGGGGTTATAGATAAACATTCCCTATGTAGGTATAGTTTTACAGGGTCGGAGTGAATCAATAAGGAATAGTATAAAAAAGAATGGAAAAAGAAATCAAAACTACATGGTCGTAATGAATAAGTGATAAAATGATGAAAACCAAAAAACATATTTAATTTTAAGTAATTACAAATGACAACGGGGACAATGTCACGGGTAGTGATGTTGAATTTTTTTTTTCTTTCGTAATTTAGATGTCGATACTCTGCTGCAAAATTTTCACCAAGAAATCAATAGATTTTGACTCCATACAGCGTGACTCGTGAGACAAAACAAAAGTCATCGTACCTCATGATGTGACTACTCAAAATTCAATTAATAAGAATTATTGCCAGTGCTTCGCTCTCATATCGTAATTTTTCAATAAAATCCTCTTTCTTATAATCAAGATAAAGACTGACACAATAGGTATTAAACCGTAAACCTGAATGAATACAAACAAACTGTATTGAGACATAAGTGAACGAGTGCACGTGTGAGTCCCGACCCAGGGTTATGCAATACTGGGTAACGTGGGGCGGTTGGTGCAAGTTAGCGACTAGTAGCGGAAGAACAACTAGTTGTATTTATTGTTACTTGATAGAGTCACGAAAATATAAGATGTCTTTTAAAAACAAACGAGAATTATTGAAGCACAAAGTTCTTGCAGAAATACGAAAAGCTATTAAAGCGATTTCCATATATCTAGACCTTCTAGAGCAGTGGTTCTTAACTGGTGGTCCGCGGACCACTGGTGGTCCCTGGCAGCACCTGTGGTCCGCAAACCATCCTATAATGCGATATTTTCGCACAGATGAATAAATTGATACTTAAAATACAGGGTTCCGCTTGCATCCAATACGAATTTGAAAGATATATTTGAGACAGGAAAATAATTAGAAAAAATATTAATTAGACAAAAGACAATATTTTTTCCAAATATTCAAGTAAGTGCTACACACTACCTAAGCTTGGTTTCATCGATATATTTCGTATCTTATTCGGATATAGAAGCTAGTACAGAGTATGCAGTCACAATTTTGTTTTATTCTTATAAAGTACCCTAAACTACTGGTCCATGGGAAGACAGATATCTTGTCAAATGGTCCCTGATGATTAAAAGGTTAAGAACCACTGTTCTAGAGAGTCACAAAACCATCAAGATATAAAAGTTCTAAAGTTAGTAAGTGATTATGTTGATGTTATACGGTGTCGTTATCGCTTAGCGATAAAGCCCTTAAAAAAAGAAAGAGACCTAGCTTTGAAAAGTTTATTTTGATGGTGTTTCAAATATTTCCATACTTCGAAAGTTTGAACTGAAAGCTACAAAACATGTAAAAAACTTAAAATTCATATCTTGCGCCCGCGCAATCTTGCGGTATGTAAGCAAAGTAGCCGGCCATTATCGCGGTGAAAGGAAATCAAAATATCACATGTTTGTGCCGCAGTGCTGGGTCTGTATCCCTATTGGTATTGGTAACCAATACTTGGTAACCAACAGTTGGCTACAAATACTGTTGGTAACTAACAGTTGGTTAGCAGTACTTAATTAGAGCACAGCTTGTTGCAGGATATCTTACTGCTTTGTTATTTTAATGCTAAATTTAGAGCTGTACCTGGTCAGAACGGTATCGGAGTTTTTTTTTTGTGAGTGGCGTCTCGCAGTTCAACCTATGAGGTGGTAATATTAAAGCCTCCAGCCAGGGCTTATAAAACTCACAAACTAAGTGACTACACGTTAAGAGCACCCCCTGTGGGGAACGGGCCTCAGCTTAGGGCATCGCTGGGGGGAGGACAGCTAGGGACGGGACGGTATCGGAGAGTGGTAATCGTCTTACTCGTGTTTTAATGGCATCATAAACTATTATGCGACAAGATTACCTACTACCTATTAAATCATCTACCCACATTCTAGATCTATAGTGGTTATTAAAAAGTTCATCGTTGGCGTTGAAAAACTCTAATTTAACGTTGGCGCCCACACATATCGCCTTTCCTAATGACAATCATAAGCATATGGCTCGACATTTACTTATGATTCCTATTACAAGTCTTGTGGATGCACATAAACGAACTGTTTATTTGTTATCCTGTTGTGTTAAAGACTTACTCAATTCCAGCTATTTGTCTTTAATTAATTTGGCTCTTATGTCCTCCAGTTATTAAGATCCCATTAGAACAACACCACATCTTAGGCCCCCGCCATCAAGTTAAAATTTTCCTAAACCTCATCGGCATTCCAATAAACAAAATTGGACGTCCAAACTCATTTAAACATCATTAACCAAACACAGACGTTTTATACAAATGTGGGTCAAGTCATAACATTTATAAGTGTTAATTGTAAGTCCAATTAGTAGAGACCAATGACATAGACACGTGTTTCTGACACTGTTTATGTTGATTTGTTGAAAGGGAATAGATACTGGTATAAACTCGTGAATGTCAAAGTCATAGAATTAATTTGCCGTGACCCAGCTTAATGTTGACTGCCTTGTGATTGCCATCAGGTGTCATGAAGGGAGAATACCTAGGTTATGGAAGGAGAATGGATCTTTGGCAGTCGTTATGGATTTCAGAAGCTAGTAAATCTGACTTCAGTCTTGCCAAGAACTACCGTTTTACCCAGTTAATGGGTTGTGGAGGTCTGGTAGGCAGCCGCTCCACGTAAAATACTGGTATTCAGCTGAATCCAGTGTGATATAGTTGGGAAAAGGCTAAGCAGATGATGAATGGACATTCCCAAAAGGCTCAATTGAATAGGCATGTCCATCAATGATAATCTGGGGGATGATCATTTGTTTTTTGTTAGGGCAACACCGCTGGGACCCCAACTTCATCCATAATCATTAAAGTTGCAATTGTACGGAGTATTCAATCAACTGTAGATAAAAACCAAATCATCACTAATGCCTTCAGGGTCCATCATACCAGTTACATGTCGTATAATGCGAAAGGGAAGACCAGTCCTCGCCAGCACATCCACATGTAATCATTGCACAACCATTGATGAATAGCAACCGGTCGCAGTTGTTAGTTAATTGTTACGTGCGTTTCCTGCGGGTGTCCATGCGTCGGTCAGCCTTATATAACGAGTTGCAAGTCATTGGGGGCGGTTGGAGCGTTTTTCGGCTTTGATTGGCAATTAAAAGGTTGTGATTGTAATTCATAGTTATATCATGTAGACAAAATGGTTTGTGTGAATTCGTTACTTCCTTTGGATTTTTTTTTTTTTGATAATATTCGTTGTGGTACGGAGCTTTTGATCTTGAGTGATGTAATGACATATTAAACTTTGAGTATTGTTGAACTAAGTTTAGAGACATCAAAAAGCTGTAGCTTTATTTCCCTGTGATTTTATTTCGATGTTGGACTAACTGCTCAACAGAAAAACGTCTAGAATATTTTTATTTTGAACTTGGCCTTTGTAATTTCAATATTCGACTCTCGTAGTAAACCTTACGTCAACTAACTTTAACCAGAAGTGTAAATCGCACTTCATCTTTAAAACATTAAAATAACAGTAAGATGCAAAGGTCAGTGACTGTAATCCTCAGTATTCATACCAGCAAGAAGTTCCGTCAGTGTGGGACCGGGCAGTTGGCAGCCGCCGAGTGTGAGCCTGCCAACCACTGCGCCTATGGGGAGACTCTTGGCTACTAAGTGACCAGGACAGTTATATTACACGGATTACTTAATAGTTGGTACGTGGTTTGAATGAAAGATGAATGTTGACGGATTAAGTGTTAAGTGGACAGTTCGTGTTTTTGTTGGATTCTTATCATTCTGATTTTCTTTTGAGTTATTTCGATTGTCATCGTTACTATTATTGGTAACCAGGTTACACCCTTTGCTGGGTATACGTTACCCTTGTCACAAGGATAAATTCGGTAAAAATCTATGGTCACTCAGACCAAAGAAGAATAGCACAAGGCCCTCCAAGGTCCTCCGCAAGGTCTGCCCTGGATGTTTTACCGATTTAATTCTATAAAACTGACAGCTGATAAAACTGATACCCGTTAAGAATCGACTGGAACCAAGGTTTTAATTTTTAGGGTTCTCTGCATCACCCAAAGGTTGACTGGTAGAAAATGCCCATGGCATTAAGTCCGCCTCTGTACATTTGTGTGCGTAAACGGGTAGACCTAGCAAGATGAAATTTATACCAGATACTGAAGTCTATAGTCCCTATTAGGTGTATAAAAATCAAGGTCCTAAGCCAACATGATAAAAAGATATGGGCAAATTTAGATTTTCGCGAAAACTTGTAAGTACCAAAATTTACCGTAATTTAAAACTTTTTTTATTTTTCCGATTTTTCCTTTTGCTTGTGCTGTAAGACCTTGCATTTAACCAAAATTGACAATTCTAGTTTAACCGGAAGTACCCAATAGGTTTTGGGTCGAAAACCTATATGGTAGTTTCCGTTGACCTAGTGTTTTGACTTGAATTACAAAACATGCACGAAAAACCTAGTCTCTTCAAACGATTGCGTTAACAGCTTAAACGTGTATCCATCACCTCTCCTCCAGGTCATTGAACTTAGTTCTTCAATCAGTGAGGTAGGTACTATTTCTGGGTATTCCATTGATGATGTTTTCTTGTTTCTTGCTTCAATAGCAGGTGGTTATTGTTTCAGTTCCGACTGAGGGCTCGTCAGTTTTCCTGGTTAATTGTTTAACAACGTCTCTTGATTTGACACGGTTAAGTGCGGGAAAAAGTGTCAAAACAATATCGTAGATCACGTGCAGGAGTATTGCAGTGAACGAGATTTACAGTGTTTTAATTTGAGAACCGCATCTGCTTTTCATTTAATAAATGGTCAAGAGCTTTTCATCAAATGAAAAGCTCTCTTAAAGTTCATTCTGCTGCTTAATTTTATTATACACATGAAGGTATGTGTATTAAGGGATGTTTGGATGTTAAAGTATTTATTACTAAATTACGCCGAATGGCTGAAAGAGTTCGATGAAATTGGGAAAACCCATCCGTGTTCCTTCTAAAGCTGTTTGCGTTCCAGGGCCGCGATGACTCTTTCGAACAAATTCCGCAATCCTGGCAGACTCTGGGCCTAGCGGGCTCCGTCTCCTATGCTGATATATCTTTGAGGCGCGCGTGAAACATAACGCGCCATTGACCCGGGCTTAATTGTGACCGGACAGCGAGCCACCTAACGCTCGCCGTCCGCAGACCCGCGCCTTCGGTGGCTAGGGATCGCCCTGCGACTCCCGATGCCCGGGGCATCTTCTGTAGCGGCGGTTGGGGTGAAGGCCTTGTCTCTCCCTCGCGCGGCCCGCCTCCCCCTGCTCTAGCATTACTGCTTACCATACCTGACCTGGATACCTGGCCTTGGTCCCGTCAATACGTTCCCGTGCGATAATATCATCGACTTGCGGGTGAAGCATCTGGCACAAACTAGTACTACTACTAGTTACTAATGTCATGAAACTAGTACTAGTAAAATTCACTTACTTCATAAAACTAGTGCTACTACTAGTAACTAACTTCATAAAACTAGTACTACTACTAGTAAATAACTTCATAAAACTAGTACTACTACTAGTAACTACCTTCATAAAACTAGTATTACTACTAATAAAAAATGCTTACTTATTACTTGTAAAAATTTGCATGCTTATCAATGTTAAGCAAAAACATGTCTGCTCCAGTTATTTTTTTGTATTCTATCATCTTTTTATACCATGTTTTTAAGCAAATAAATATTATTCTTATTCTTCTAACTTCGTATAATTAGTACTACTACTAGTAACTAACTTCATAAAACTAGTACTACTTACTAGTAAATAACTCAAGTTTTATGAAGTTAGTTAGGTACTAGTGTACCTAACTAACTTCATAAAACTTGAGTTTTTTTTTCTTAATTGATAACCAATTACCAAACACCATAAGTCGTCTGCCTTGTATTTCCCACGGTTAATGATCATGTCGTAATCACTTATATTTTTACCAATATTTACGTTGCCATCCTGCACAAGCAGTTTTTCGTAAAAGTGAAAACGTGGGAACCCTTTCGTTGAGGCAAGTTTCGAGAGGTGTTGTTGTCGAGCATAACCTCCGGTGGTATGGAACGAACCATGCTGCCACACTGCTTGCTCCCACCGTGGAACATCATGGTTTGTCACCGTGGTTAGTGGATGGTGATGTAATGACTGACACCTAGCGAGATGGTTTCTTGTTGTTATTTATAGAAATTGACGTAACTAAGGGGAGGATAAGAAAATTTTACTCATTTGCGACAGAAGTTTTGCGAACGTTTTGCGAATAGGTACTTTAATTGTGTAAATGTCACCGGAAAATAGCAAACTCCGTAAGATTATAAAATAACTTGCGATTGTAAACTCTCGATAAATTGTCAACAGAAATTGTGCACTGACATAAAACTGGCGACCAATCAGCACTCTGGTCTACAATGTATCTATTTTGGTGTGATAGTTAAATTAGAAACTTGGCCCCTCATTGGTGTGAGCTCATATCTGAGCAGACCAATCAGAGCACACGAAAACGGATAAATTCTAGACTTGTGCTCTGATTGGTCGCCATTTTGATGTCAGTCCATAATTTCTCGGAATGACTTCGAGATATTATAGACTATCAAATTTTGATGCGTAAAACAGAATTCCAAATGTTTAGTTGACAATTAATCGAGAATTTATAATCTCTCAAGTTATTTTATAATCTTACGGAGTTTGCCATTTTTCGTTGACATATACAGCTAAGAAGTAGAAATTCCTGCCGGAGTAGTTGTTTCCTGGTAGCTACAACCTGGGAGTCTTCAAGCCAAGAGTGAAAACGTTACTTCTAGGCAGGAGTGCTCCATCGTTGACCACATCAACGCTTACCATCAGAGAGTCAAACGCGTGCCTATCTATAATTTAAGAAATACGTTTAATAAAATACTAGAAAATTATGAGATGATTATGTTTCAACAGTGTTATACACAGCTACTCGTTCCTTACATTTCTTTGGTATCTTATCTAATGGTTTCTTTTGGATCCTTTTTATTTATATAATAGAATAGTTGCTTTGAGCAGCCATTTTGAACATTTGTTTATTTATTTTTTATCAAGTGCCTTTAATACAAAGGTTCATGGTTTTATGTTCAATAATGTCGGACGCCCATACAAACTTTCATCCCCTATGTCAACCCTTTAAGCCATTTTCTCGCTCCAAAATCAAGCCTCCTTCTCCAAGGTCTAAATTATCTCTGTACCAGATTTCATCTAAATCTGTTCAGCTGTTTAAGTGCGAAGAGGTAACAGATAGACCGACAGACATACACACTTTCGCAGTTATAATATTAGGATGTACATACATACTAGTAAAATAAGACAAAACTCATCACCTACCTATCATTTTCTTCAAGTATATAAGCTAATAAATTAACAGTAACATATTAATACATCCATGTTTCGCTGACAGGCATTTGATTTACGTTTATAACTTACAGATTCGTGGCTGAATTAAGTTGTTCGGTTGTTTGCATGTGCTGTCTCAATAACTCGCCGTATAATGCCGGTCATCGGACCTAACCTTACAGGCTCACAATACAATCAACTGGAAATTATCTCATACTTCATTCTATGCTTCCTTAGTATTATTATTATTATAGGGTGGAATTATCAATTATTATCGCTACCTACTTGTACATTTTTCCTGATACATAGCCATATGCATATTACTGTGTAAATTCAAGTTTTTAAAACTTAACAGACTGATGTGTTGCTGGGGAGTTTGTTGCGCCACTTCTTCTTCCCAGCTACAACACTAGGAAGTGGTGACGGGCGGGCGTTTTGGGGGACTGTCTTTATGTACAACTTTGACGTTCAAAAAGTGCTGGCACTCAGCCTAATTTGAATAAATGACTTTTGATTCTTTTTTTTATTTTTTTATGAAAATTTTATTCTAATTCGATTACGCCAAATTTTTCTTAGTTCAAATTTATTTATTTAAACTTTATGTACAGTAGTGGTACATGGGTGGACTTAATGCATCAAGGCATTCTGTACCAGTCGACATCAGCTCGCTTCCTAATGATGGGATAGCGACTCGTGTTATTTTTATAAAATAAATTAAGTTTTAAAAAAACTCCATTGGAACTGCTATGGAAACTACTGGTCTAGACAGATTCCGCACATAAAAATGTAGGTATAGAGTCTGTCTGTCGTTCAATAATAACGTGCCAATCAAAACACGCACAATGATGCCCATTTAATGCGTCAACTCAAACCAAACGAAAGTAATCCATTGACCAAGATGTGACAGCTACTGTAGGTCCACAATGAAAGGTTTTTTTATAACTTTCACTGTTAGTTGGTGTATTCTTATCAATAGCATTTGATACGTGACGTCTTTGTGGGTGCTACGTGGGCCTCCAGAGGTTATGTCAATAATAGAAGTTTTGCATTCCTTTGCGGAGAAAGTTGGGAGGAATATTGTTTATTTGTATTAAGAGGGCCTGTCAGAATTTTATATTTCATCTACCTAGCCTTTTCCCAACTATATTGGGGTCGGCTTCCAGTCAAACCGGATTCAGCTGAATACCAGTACTTTACGTGGAGCGGCTGCCTACCAGACCTCCACTACCCATTAACTGGTTAACACGGTACTCCTTGGCAAGACTGGTGTCAGATTTTCTGGCTTCTGACTATCCGTAACGACTGCCAAAGATGTACAAATGACAGCCGGGACCAACGGTTTAACGTGCTTTCCGAGGCACGGAGGAAACTCGGTATGTTAAGATGGTCAGGTCACCCATCCACAGACCAACCTCGGCAAGCGTTGCTTAACCTTGAAGTTGCTTATTATTCAGCCACGAGCTCCTCCAGAATTTTATATTTACAAGCTTATAAAAAAAGTTAATACACCAATCGGTAGCCACTTATTATTTTTTGCATGTGTCAAAGTTACACAAAAAAGAGTAGCTCACGCAATTGCGAACAAAAATATGTCAGTCGTCAAGCTGACTAAATGGAATGCTTTCAAGAATTGTGTTTTCTGTGATTTATATGATATATGTACCTACTTAATAAGGATGATTATATCTAAGTAAGTACTATCTTTTATCAAGGATGGTAGCTACGTGCCGGAGCAGTAGATTGCTTGGCTGGGTTACAAGATTTAAACTAAATCGGAATTCTCCAAAACCCGTGTTTTATTTCTTCTATGAAATCAACAGACAAAAAAAAATATTAAAGGTTGTAACTGGGTACTTACTTGATTGTAAAAAAAAAAAATCGAACGGTAAAGGAAACTCCGGACTTAGAGAGCGTGAAGAATCGTGTGTTCTCCTTTAGATCAATAAACTTACGTTATGTTACGAGAGTCAATGTTAAGTAAATAAATACGATTAACAATGCTGCACGCCACAAACGTTGCTAATAAAAATCAACACAGTATCGATATTTATTTTCTACTAACTACGCCCCGCGGTGTTACCCGCGGTTTATCAGACACTACGCGTGAATGTCGAAAATTATCCGAAGGGAACACACTCCCGGAATAAAAAGTAGCCTGTGTGTTAATCCAAGGTGTCAGCTTCCTGCACACCAAATTTTATTGAAATTGGTCCAGCCGTTTGCGCGTGAAGAAGTAACAAACATACACACACACACTCAAAAACTTTTGCCTTTATAATATTAGTGTGATTGTAGATTGTAGATTGATAGATAAATCAGAAATGACGAGGTTAACTGCTGCTAGATCCGTATTCAATAAAGCAACAAAACAATCGAAATGAGACAATCTCACACGCTGTCATGCGATTCCTAAATTACAGTTTGGAGGATTTTTTTATGTACTGAATTGAATTTGAAGTAAATACATCAAATACATACCAAATGCTCCAAAAATTGTTACTTGTCGTAATTTGACCGGTTTCATAAGAATTGTATTTTTTTTATAAACGTACTAGCTTTTGCCCGCGACTTCGTACGCGTATATCCCGTTTTTCCCGTTCCCGTAGGAATTTCGGGAAATCCTCTCTTAGTGCTCCCCTACACTTCCTAAGGAGCCTACATGCCAAGTTTCATGCCTTTCTACGACCAGTAGTTTCGGCTGCGTGTTGTCTGTCAGTCACTCAGTCTGTAATGGAAGAATTTTATACAACATATAACAGAATAAACGCAATACCTCTTATGGAGTCATTGTACTTTATGATCAACATTTACAGTGGGACCAACCCCGAAATCGCGAAAGAAAAATCAGCTGTTCAGTACATTTTGTCGAGTTATGCGCACAAAAATGTATGTCCGGTTAAGCAGTAACTAGCCTTAGTGTGCTGAACTGCGAGTGGTCATCGCCAAAAAAAAAAAAAAACAAAAAAAAAAAGGGGGAGTCGATTTTTTTTTCGCGATTTCAGTTTTGGTCCCATAGTAAAGGTTGTTCTTGATGATGAGTACAATGACCCCTTAAGAGGTATTGGTTTAATACTGTTACACGTTGTATATTAGGATATGAGAACAAGAATTGTTAAATTTTACTATTATATCTAAAGAGCTGCTCTGGTTCGAATACATTGATATTCATAATTATTTTTTTCACTTATTGGTTTTTTTAACCGTTGCTACAAAAACTCTTACTCACTGCAATAATAGACGAATTAGATCAATCGTCAGGTCGTGCAGTGCGTGTCACGATTGTACTCAACAGGTGTTTCTTTCTGAACACATTCTAGCCTAGATTTTTTTCAGATAGGACTCAGTTAAGCACTAGATTCTATCGCTGTTTTTTGTGGCAATTAAATTACAACTTATACTTCGCACGTAGAATTTAGTGTTCAAATTATTTCTTGTGTATGTCCAGACAAATAAGCAGCGCTTGCCGCGGTTGGTCTATGGATAAGCGACCATGTATTCGCTGTTGGTCTCATATGTCACCTGTTAGTAGATGTTTGACTGTCCTACCTTTCCGAACGGACAGTAGAGTCACTTTATTAATGTAATATTATTATTTTTACTGATCTGTAAACGATGACGTTCAAAAGTGCCGTTTAATGGCCTAATTGAAATAAACGTTTTGACTTTGACTTTGTCCTTATAGTCAGAAGCCAGCTTATCTGATTCCCACTCTCACCAAGGGCTATCGTAGAGTACATGTTATAGTACCCAGTCTTTGTCGTCTTTTCGCGTCGATTCATCTCATTATCTACTTAGCCTTCTCCCAACTATATTGGGGTTGGCTCCCAGTCAAACCGGATTCAGCTGAATACCAGTATTTTACGTGGAGCGGCTGCCTAACAGACCTCCACAACCCAGCAACTGGGTGACACGGTACTCCTTGGCAAGACTGGTGTCAGATTTACTGGCTTCTTACAATCCGTAACGACTGCCAAAGATCTACAAATGACAGCCGGGACCAACGGCTTAACGTGCTTTCCGAGGTACGAAAGAAACTCGGTATGTTAAGATGGTTACCCATCCACAGACCAACCTTGGCAAGCGTTGCTTAACCTTGATCGACCCGTGCGGCTGATATTCTTTAACCACGAGCACCTTTTCGCGTCGATTGTGACCCTTAATAAATTTGGTCGCAACGTTTATAGCGGCATCTGTGGCATTCATTAGGTCCTCAGTGGTGTAAGTGTAAGGGCACTTGAGGCATTGCAAAAATGGTTTTTTTTTTAAACAAAAAATGAAGACGATACAGGAGGGTTGAAAACACGCGTGACGTCACTAAAAGAAAAAATACGAGTCAGATATTTTTTGGAAATCTATCAGACGGATTTATTCGATTTTTTTGGTAAAATGGACGGAGGTACCGCACTCATATTTGTATTCAAGCGGGTCAGACAATCATGAAACAAAATTCAAAGCTCACTTAAATGTTTTCTTATTATTCCATTAACTAATAAATGTAGAAAGAATACCGATACACTTAAAAAAGTTACATATTTCCTCAATGTCCGATATCAAATGACCACAATACAAATGATACCGCGTCGTACTCGTATCGATTGCACTGCACGTTCATTTCGATATCACGACGCTCTAACACGAAATATGTTAATATCACGTTATAGATTACCACCATCACGTTGGTTGATGACCTTGTAGAACGAAGGCTTTGTTAGTATTTATTTTTGTTTTATAATAAACAAATAGCCTTCGTCTGATTGAATCTTAAATCGGAACACAAGAATACAATCGTTGTCTATCCCCTGGTTCCTGAATTCAGAATTCGATGTGGACAACTTGTCAAACTCAACTTTAAATTGTCAACTTGTCAAACTTAGCAATAATGTGAACTTTTCTAAAAGAGTAAATTCTACTTATTAAATCTTTAAGCAAGATTTCGCATCGCTACCGCAAATGTCTGTCAAAAATTTAGGGATTTCAGGTGTTTTTAATAGATTGCAACTGAGATGTACAACAATAATTAACAATACCACCCCATTTATACAAATGGGTGTGGCGTTCTAATCATTTCGGTGGCACCTCATTAGCAAGTAACGACAAGAAATCACACCAGTCAGCCGCCACTCATTGCTCAATAGTTCAATATTAATTACAGAGTTAACACTGACCCTTGTTACTTTACCTACCTAATTTATAACAATAAAAATAATATCTGATACTGCACGCTGAATATTATGTCGTAGTCATATCATAGAATTGACCATTTCATGATGTGGCCAAAATTAGGTTAGCTTGGAGGTCCTATCCGGACCCGAGGTGGCGGCGCGTGATGTTCCCTTGCGCCCCTCTTTGACGTATCGGGGGGAGTCAAACGAGGTGGCGCAGAGGCGGGCCAGCCGGGGATTACGGTAGTCGCATACGATCCCGCGATCCCTGGCGTAGGTGGCAGATGAAACACCGGGGTGGTTTTAGTCAGTAATAGTCTGACAGACCCCTCAGGGGACATCCATGAGGATTTCACCCCGTTATAAAAAACTAAAAAAAAAAATTTGGAGGGCCTGCGTTGAAGATGCGAGGGAACACGAGCTGGTTTAAGACTTCTGCTAAGTCTGGCCCCTCCGTCCACCCCAGGGCGGAGGACATCCATGAGATTTTCCACCCCGACGCCCAAAAAAAGGTTAAGTTTGCGGTGGCCATTAGATGAAGTGGCCAACCATTATATGAAATGGTTAATTTTATGATGCATACTCATCATGCGTGCTATGGAGCGCAGTATACTCGGTGTTAAATTAACGGATCGCGTTAAAAACACTATACTGCGCACCAAAACACGGATAATTGACGTGGCTCAGAAGGCTGTCCAGCTTAAATGAGACTTGGCTGGACATGTCTGCCGCATGCCCATCGAGCGGTGGTCCCACAAAACCCAAAATTAATGCCCTGAAATCGCGGAACGGGGCCGCGGCAGACCATGAAGGAGATGGTGGGACAACTTGAATGTCTTCCTTAGGAATTGGCAGGATGAGGCACAAATCGGGAACAATTAACAATACAATCGGAAAGCTAAGAGGCTCATTGGCGACGTAATACTGGTGGATGCCAAGCTGCACAGCTTGGCTCATCGCCGCAAGGTTGCCTGCTTGTCGGTCTTCTACAGATTGTACTTCGGGGAGAGTGTCCAAGAACTCCACGACCTCATCCCACTGGCCCCCTTCTACCATCGGACATCTAGATGCACTGCAAGTTACCATCCCTACCGTGTTGCTTTTCCACCAATTCGCACTAATCGTTTCTAAACGTCTTTTATAAAGTGCACAGCAAAGGAGTGGAACTCTCTGCCTGCGTCTGTGTTTCCGAACGCACACAACCATAATCTCTTCAAAATTAGAGTGAACAGGCTTCTTCTGGGTAAGCTCGCTCCATCGTCGACTATGTCTCTATCATCTATGACCTAGACTAGAGTCAAGAGCAAACTCATCTCAAATAAAAAAAAAACAACGGAAGGAGTGGAGGGAGGCTTTTGCCCAGCAGTGGGGCATTTCGGACTAGATATAATAATACTATAATATGGCTACGACGTATATACAAGACAGTATGCGTATTTTCTGTGGCTTGGCATGAAAGAAAAGCTCTGAGAAAATATTTTTTAAAACAGAATCGCTTTATTGTACGACGGCTTAGAAAAGTGAGAAAATAAAAACTTCACATAATTCCTCTCTACCACTTGCTTAAACTTTTGTTTTGAAGGACAGAGTCCATGTTTGTTTCTCTAAATTAATATTTACCATACTTTGTATGTGTATAGATTGCGAGCAAAAAATATAGAAGCCCAGAAAGGAAAATTCTAGGGCAAAAAAATACATATACAATGCGAATCGTAACCGCATTACATAAACCGAAATTACTATTAAAGCTTAAAACTAAATCAACTTCCAAACCTGTCAGTGCAACAGGTTTGATTATACGATGTTATGTGTTACATAGCCGCTATATACTATGTGTATACCTATGTGTGGTCGAGGTCAACAGCCGATGTGCTGCGCTCTGAAATTTCACTTTCGATCGCTTCGTCTGGACTGACGTTGCATCGGTAGTAGGGCTAGCGCGGTGCGATCAAGTGGGTTTTTTGCATTTTCTTTTATGATACCGGAGATAATTAGCGATTCGGTGTCGAAATTAAATCTTTACTGGTTTTGTTTCTTGCTTGCCTAAATACTGTCCAAACTTTAGCTATCTCTGATTCGGCAAACATGGTCAGGTTTTAGTTATCTATACTCATATTATAAAGAGTCTGTATGTAGGGGGTAATCTCTGGATCTACTGAACTGATTTTGAAAATTATTTTTGTATATGATAGCCACATTCATGAGGAATGCTATAGGCTTATACGGGAACGGGAAATTCCTACGGGAACGGGAAAAAAACGGGATATGCGCATACAAAGTCGCGGGCAAAAGAAATTGTAACACCATGAATTCAGTACATGAGTGAGTTGAGGTGTCCAGAATCGGTCAACAGATTTCCCTTTCCCCTGGATATTGCTTTAAGGTTCTTTTTTCGCAAACAAACACCAGACCAACGAAACATTCTAGTGAAATGCACTTATCTTAATAAAATAATCAATCAAGAAATAAATTTCCTATGAAAGTTTCCAAGTGAGAAAGGTAGATATCGGAGCATCGGACAGCCCTGTACGGTTGGCAACGAAGGAATGCTGTTAATTAATTATCCGAATGTTTGCTATCCGTACTTTCTAAATCTGAGAGCTCTCATACTAATGGCATTTAAATCTATATACAGTATTTAACTTGAATTCTAAGTTTTATTTGAATAAAGAGTCATCAAGCAATGTGTGACTTAACAGTTCGTGTAGTAATGAGCCTGACTGCCAAGGGTGTATCAGACTGGGCACGCCACTATTGCGGCGGTAAGGCCCCTCTTTGAGGAGTGGCTGGAGAGGCGCCACGGCGTCCTCACCTTCCACCTGACGCAGGTGCTTACCGGACACGGCTGTTTCGGGAGGTACCTGTTTCGGATTAAGCGGGAGGACACGCCCGGGTGTCAGCACTGTGAGGATCGCCCGGAGGACACGGTGGAGCATACGGTGGAGGTCTGCCCTGCTTGGGCGGAGCACCGCCGTGTCCTCATCGAGGCGATCGGCGGCGGCGACCTCTCGCGTCCGGCCTTGGTTGAATACATGGTCCGGAGCGAAGAGGCTTGGGAAGCGGTCACCTCCTTCTGCGAAGCAGTAATGCTAGCGAAGGAGGAGGCGGGCCGCGCGAGGGAAAGGCAAGGCCTTCGCCCCAACCGCCGCAACAGGAGAAGACGCCCCGGGCGTCGGGAGTCGCAGGGCGATCCCCGGCCACCGTAGGCGCGGGCCTGCGGACGGCGAGCATTGGGTGGCTCGCTGTCCGATCACCACCAGGCCCGGGTCGATGGCGCGTTGTGTTTCACGCGCGCCTCAAAGAGATGTCAGCATAGAAGACGAGGCCCGCTAGGGCCTGAGCCTGCCAGGGTTGCGGAATTTGTTCGAAAGAGTCACCGCGGCCCTGGAACGCAAAGGGCTTTGGAAGGAACACGGATGGGTTTTAGTCAGTAAAAGTCTGACACGCCCTTCCGCTCAACCCAGAGCGGAAGAAGTCATTTGATGATTTCCCATCCTTAAAAAAAAAAAAAAAAAAAAAAAAGGGTGTATCAGACATATTTAAATAGACTCTTTTATATTTAAGTCAAGAATCAATAGGTTCCCTTTTGGCAAGCGTGCTCCACCGTCAACCTCACCATTGCTTTCAATCAGGTGAGATTCAATCCAATTCAATTCAAATTCATTTATTTATTGTTCGTCACAGGTGGAAAAGCAGTTCTTATCATAATAATATAAAGATCGCTGTAACATACCCATTGGGCTTACAATATCTAATAATCATTCAAAATCTACTTTATCATTAATATCAAAGTTCATTGTAATTAATTAATCATGTCAAAATACATTATCATTTTGATATGAGTACCTAAAAGTATTAATGAATTAAAGAGATTGTGGTCATACGCGAGAAAAATAAATGTATTAACAAGAAAAATAATTATTTATGCTAGTTAAAACCTTATTGGGCTCTTTTGATTATTTTTCGTGTGTCCGTACATCGGAAGAAAACTGCAAATGCTCCATGCACATTGCTTCTGCAAAACTCAATAATACATAATATGTATATCTTTCATTTTTATCGAGTTTAACGACTATAAGTAGCTGATTTTAGTGCTTAATGTTATTTACTTTAATATAAGCGTGGAAACGATTTCATTTTATTTCTTTTGAATGTAATTGCTCTTTGTGTGCTCTTTAAATGTTTAAGTGTTGGTCAATGCGTTTTTATTTTCATTACAAAATTGTGTTTACATTATCGGTGGCATTCAAATGTCGCAAAGACAAAATTAGAGTAATCTTTGCTCAACAGTTAAATATTGTACCAAAACGTAAATATCTTGAACTCTAACTCTATCCTTTAAAAATATTATCATTTCAGACACTGGTCTGCATGGTTCTCGTATAACGTATTATGAATGTGAGGACCATGCATATCGTAATATTAGGAGTTAGTCTGGCAGTTTGAGTTCTTTATGCGGCCTACCCAAATGTCCTTACTTTGGTATTGTTCGTCAAATCGTTGAGCTCCTTAAAGTTCTAAGTTTGAGCTACACGATAACTGACAAATGCTTGCACTGTCTGGACAGGTCCACTTAAATCTGTGTGGCACTTTCCTCAAAAGGCCACCTCAGACATTAAACTACATGGTTTTCATATGATTTGACCAGTACAGTTTGATTGGACTTGGACTTTAAAAGAGAATTTGACCTCTGAGTTTGTTTCGGTGTTTCTTCTCAGGGTAGTCAGCTAGAAAACACCGGCCTCATCTAGCTTAAAATTACCAAAAAAGATTGACGTGTAAAAGTGTTATGTTTAACCTACTTGCAAAATAAATATCATTTATCATTCATCCATATTCTTACTTAATATGTAATCTGTCTGTATGTTTGATACCTCTTCAGGTATTAACTCCTGAATGGATTTAGTATAGTGATAATTCTAGACAGACTGAAGCTATTTTTACTCTGTCTGGAAATAACACCTACAAACAACGACCTTACCCTTGGGGAAACATGATATGACACCTGATATTTTATCTTTTGAAGTTCCTTCGATATCCAGTTTTAGAAGTACAAAAAGTTGATGAATGAAATCACTGTACAAATATTTGTAGATCTCACGAAAAATCATGTCTATGTGATGTGTATGAACAAGAATGACATGGTAGTAGACGCTTTAACAAAAATGACATGGTAGTAGACGCTTTAACAAAAATGACATGGTAGTAGACGCTTTAACAAAAATGACATGGTAGTAGACGCTTTAACGATACAGTAAGCAAAAAATCTTCTCAAGCCAGAACACCGGGAAGATAGACAGACGCAATTAAAAAGGTTATTGGACGCAGCATGTACAGACGCCAGTACATGAAGCTACCCGAAACTGTCAAATTTTCCCAATCAACCTTGAAACTAATGCTTTAGCGATAAAATTGAAAATCTATTTAAGAAATTTGACAGATTATTGTAGCTTGATGTGCTGGCGTTTGTACAATAATACAGAATAATAGATCTATATATAATCGCAGAGTTCAAGTGAAACAAACTCATAATGTTTCATAACGCGTCCATATCTCCTTTTCCAGTAGAACCCAAATTTTTATAACCCCGGTAAAGTGCATGCGTATCGAAAGCGAGCGTTGAACAAACATGCGCGTGCGCCGGCCCCTGGGGTCAAGTGCTGTTACGTCACATATTCGGGGGGCGGTGCATTTCGGTGCATAACATACGATGGCCCAGTTCGATCAGCTGCCTCAATGGTTACGTGTCGACGATGCGTTTTACATTTTGGCAACTTTATAGGGCTGTACAATTTACATAACTGACCCAAACAATAAATGTTTGGGTCAGTTATGTAAATTGTACAGCTGCTTGCGTAGTTTTAAGGTACCAATAACCAAAGTAAATTGTCTTTATATTTTTCTTGCTATCCAACAGAATTTCAGTTTAAACCGAAATGGTCCATTAGGCAGTAAAAATTGCAACGGTCAAAATATCTTTAATAATAAAGCAGTTCAATCGGCTTGTGAGTGTTATGTTATCACCTTTCAATGCCCAGCTAGTTCTACCCCTTTCCCTTTTTATCCCGCTTTTAAATAATCTATTTGTTCATTTTCTCACTATGTAGTTTAACAGACGATGACTTCCAGTAAGAAAAATCTGAACAATTTCAATATATAACGCAATATTAATTCCAATATGACTTACACTATATTTCCTTCTGCAGGTGCCAAGCATCGGGTTACGGTTGCCACGCGCGCTGCTACGTGACCGAAGACGCCTCGCTAAAGGTAACCGGGGTTTAACTTGTACCCACATTGTAACACGACATAATAACTTAAGTTACGAAGTTGGTTTTAAGTAGCCATGGCTATTTGTTACGGCTCCAATACTTGGGTACAACTAACTAAGTTAAATAAGAAAAAAATGTCAAAGATGTTTTCTGGTTTCTAATTAGTAAGAGTTAGGCAGCAATTACAGTGGTTTCCAAATCTCTAATAAATTAGAAAATTGCTGTTATATTTAAAAGTTCCGCTTATTATTTCATCAGACACCTATCGAATATGCCGCTTGCAATAACCCGCGGTGGTAATTAAATAATCTACCGAATCCTTCCTTGTTAGACACAGTTAATGGTAGAGAAAACTGTAAATATATCGAAGTAATTTAGGTTATTAATGATGGTATACACGGAAAACCTGGTATCGGAAACTGAAATTATATAGTCGACAAAGAAAAATCAGTAAATGTTACTAGTTGATTGATTGCTGTTGAGTTTTTCCAAACAGTCATTAAAATAATCAGTGCTAATAAAGAATTCAGTGAAGATAATAAGTCTGTTGAAGCAGAAGTAGGTCTGATACCAGGTCGTGGGTACTGGCACACAATAGCAGTTCGCATTGCGGCTGGCATACTCACAGTTGATCGTAATGTGAACTGCATTGTTGAGACTTGTTCCTTGGCTTATCTGGTGCCAGATCCGGCTGCCATCAGTAATTTGTGTGACAGTAATTGTTGGAAAATGGGCTTGTAATTATACCTGTTAATTATTAACAGTGTTTTAAAAACCTCGAAACAATTTTAAAAGTACGTCTTGAAAATGCAAACCCATATGACAAAGATATAATTAAAACGGAAAGGGAAATACAAGAACCCGAACGTTTCACAACAATAACGAATGCAAACGAAGTCACGCCCAAAATCAATACGAAACCTGGCTCTACTTTAACTTACAACATAACTAAAATACAAAACGTCATATAATAACATATTTCACACAAGAACATTATTCAATTACTTGTCAAATAAGACTCAAACAATAGGAGCAGTCAACATTTCAATGAATAAGTCTTAAAGCGCAGTTTCGCAAATAATTTACGACTCCTAAATTAAGCTTGAACTGAGAATTTCAAATTGTATATCATGTTCGTGATATTTTAAGTTCCGGATAATTTACGACGCTGGAATGTTTGAACGAAGTGCTTGAATGGCAATATCAGAATATTTGTTTTTCGTTTTAATTTTTCTTCTTCAACGAACCTTGTTATATTAACCAGTAGTTTAGTATCATTGTTTTGTGCTTTTTGCAAATACATACTTCTGATATTAATTATTTACCTCTGTCCCTCTTTCAAATTTCCCATTTTCATGAGTTATATGCTAACTTCTTAATGTAAAAAACATTAAGAAGTTAGCATATAACTCATCAAACAACCCCTATTAGATGACAATATACGAACCATTCGTCTTATTCAATTTTCCTGTTTTATCTCTCCATTCACAACATCAAAACTGCTAGCCTCTAAGCTCTCGACATTCTCGTCGCAAAGCCTCTGCATATTAATTAAGGCTTCATTTCGCTCTCCGAATACCAGAGATAGTCAACCCCGAGATGTATCGGGTTCCCACAGGCTGCGCCGGAGTTTTTACGTGTTATCGCCACCTCGCATCTGTGGCCGCCGAGTGATTGGAATAGCCGCCAATATCTGTAACACCGAGTGTGGGATAAGTGTTGGGAATGTAAGGAATTAGATAAATGATTTGCATGTATGTAGGTACCTACTTGGTTCTATTTTGTACATATGTGCAGTGTAGATGCTAAATAACCGTGTTGTTATCTCACTGTTATCTTATTATAGATGCTAATCGGCCACTGGAATAGCAAAATAAAGGTAGGGTATTTTCATTATAATAATACACATGCACACATTACACATGTATTGCTAGCAGGATTACGCAGAGAGGTTTTCGCTAGTAGTGATTCAGTTGTCAGTTATTACTTTTGAAAAGTCTAAGCTTCTACTAGCACCTAAGATGACTGAAATTTTCGAGATGCCTAACGGAACTGCCGGGCCCAGATGCCGGCTTGATAAAAAAAATTCGAATCTCTTTATCGCTGCCGCTCATGACCCAGACCATCCTCGATAAAACCGTCCGGGCCGGCGCACGCGCTCCGCGTAATCTCAGCCATCGATCCTTGTTAATTGATCACCCGCACCTGTCCGCTGTCCGGCGTCTGTCCGGCCGACGGCCGCTCCGTCCGGTGGCACGCCATCTGGCCGCGAGCCTAGCCTATCTCATCTTCCACCTTTTAATATTAGCCGCGTGTTATCTGTCTCTGCTACTTCTCCTTTTATGATCAACTGGTTTTATATTGAATGAAGTTTTCTTTGTATTTGTTGGTTTTATGTAAAGTGTGTGTTGTTTTGTTGTATGTTTTATTGAATAGTGTACATTTGAGGGCTGGGAAAATCTAAGATTCCACAAGGGAGGATTCTAGGTCCGGTTGTTTACCTTCTCTATTTCTGCGACAATCGTGAGTAAAAATTGTTAAATTTAAATGTTGAAATCAATCTTGTGTTTCCAATAAATATATTACAAATTACACTGCAGTAGTTTGTCAATAACGTAATTACTCATAAACACGGTCCATATTACTGTAAGTTTCACAATGAAAAGTTGAAAAACAATAAAACCTATGAATGACCAACCAAAGTGGGTCGACCGCGTGTGTACGCTTTGAAATAAAATACCATGAAATATCAATTTGTAATTCCTGCGACATGGTATTGAGTAAGCTGTTACCTGCCAGAAATAGTCGCATACAACTTTACACGGAAAGGCTAAGAAGGCTCATATCAAGCAAAGCTATACAGTCGTCACCATCATAGCCTCTCCAATCATTCGTTTTGTTGGCAACTGGATCAATCATCGGCCACGTTCTCTCATACAGCTTAGCAAACAATAAACAGAATTTTGACATGTTTCAAAGTGGTGTTTGAAAGAACCAGTCTTTGACATCCACGAACTTTTATTTTAGACATTATCATCATCGCCATTGCCTTGTTCCACCCATTCACCATTGTTTTATACTTCTGTTATCATGACGATTGTTCCCTTCTGTGTCCTTAGCCCCTATTTCGTCATATCGCTGTGCCTTCTGCAACTTCTTGTCTACAACAACTACTAGGGCGGGCCAGGCGCGCGCGCTTGCGACACAAGACTTTCTGATTACCCTCCGTCGCACACACATGTCCAACGTTTTGTAATTATCAATTCCCAACGTTAATTGCTCTGTGTGTCACGAAATTTTGTAGTAATCGTGGTTTTCTTAGAAAATCGTTACACGCAAAACTACGGAGATTAGTTCATGGTTCTATACCAAAGTTTAACGCAATCATTTCGACGCAACAACTAATAAACAAGCAATAAAACTAACACCTGTGTGTAACCACTTACATTCATACATTAACATACAAATTGCTTTTCAAGTACCAGTTATTGAATCGAGGAACATTCGGAAACAAGAGAAGTAACAAAGACAATACATTACAATCAGGATATTGTATAGACATACAGATTATTATACATAGATACGAAGTTACCCTTGAATAGAGCGAAATATAATTGCATAATGGCTCACGCAAGTTGAATGCGCCATTAGTAAAGCGGTAAAGTGGCGAAAAAGTTGTGTGAAACAATAGTGGCGCGCGCGCAGCCCGGCCGGCGAACAATGAGCGAGCAGCGCCTCGGGCAAAGGTGGTGCCGACCGTCTGACCACACCACGACGTGGTGGAGATGGCATCGGTAGTAGGGAAAAATCTTAACTAGACGAAAATAGTATTTCAATTTGAAACGAACCATTTCTTTTGCAATGAGGAAAACTAATTTCTTTGAAATTTTTTTCAAACCACAAAGTACTCTGTAAATTGGTAAACACATGCAGTTCAGAAATATTTATTTTAATGACGACGCGTGAGTCACAGATGGCTAATTCCAAACAGTAAATAACACCTCTAAAAATTAATAGGTTTTTAGGTGTAACCATACATCATTAACGTAAATTCTAAGTTTTCTATCCCTTACCGCATCAACCTTAATTTCTAGCTCAGTTGGTTGCGGGCTAGCTATTAGAGCGTTTGGTAGACAATATGGGAGATGCTAGATTGCGCCCATTGTTCCGGCGTCGCCTGCCGGCTGCTGGCGGCAAAAAGACCACTCTGCGCCGGCGCAAGACCACACCGAGCTGTGGGTCACTGGAGAACACCATGTATAGTAGTTGTAGCATTCCTGGCCATTGTAGTTCGGGAATGCAGCTAAATGGTTTCACCTCCGCCTTTTGTAGCTCTTGCGATAGAAACATCGTGTTAACAAATAGACAAACAAGGGTTTGTTTCTAATTAGTTTACAGGGTTGAGAAAGGTACAGATTTACCTGTTATCGAGAAAAAATCAAGTTTGAATCCAACCCTGCGGGAAGTATGTGTAGATTTACGTCACAATATATACGAAATATACAATGTTTTATTACTTCATATAGCAGATATTATAGACCAACCACCAACATTAATTGCAGAGAGAAAATCACATTAGATCTAAATGTTAACGTAGACTAACTGCCGCCTACAGGTACCCCTTCATTTAACGACCGTATGTAAGGAAATGTCTGCTCAATCTATCCATACCCATTCCCCATTGAAAGTCTATTACATCTTCACTGAATGCTGGAGCTTAGACTGCAGATCATTCAATAGATTAATCCAAGTCTCGCTAATCATATGAAAAATCTCGGCAACATCTGTAGGTACTAATTCAAACTTCTAAAATTTCCTGTCCACGTTTCCTGGTTTCCTGATTGACAAAGAGATATGAATAGGGTTGTACGGTTGCCGCACTAATGTCCATTACATGCGCAATTAGTATCGTGCTTTCTTTAAGTTTACTTCTAAGCTACCTATACCCACCTCACACCTGTACTTATTGAGGTATTAAGCTCTTGAGATCTAATATACATCTGACTTTTTTTTTTGGATTTTCTTCACCTCCCATTGCACTTGGAAAAAAATTAACATTCAGCCAAAACTTTTTTATGGGCAATTCTTTGGCCTTTGTTTTTAGTCCATTTCATTAGAAAACCCCAAATCATGTGCTAAAAATGATTTAAAAGTTGTCATTTCTAGTTGGAACACCGGAATTCAAGATTTATGATCAAATTTTAAGAACTGCTCATTCTTGGACTCTTACTTAAAAATATCCAATTCCTTCAAGTTTTGCTAAACTATAGGAAGATTGCAGAATTTTGTCACTGCAGGCAATCCTAGCTTAGCGTCAGTTGAGGAGGAAGGGTATGCGGTAACCTGAGCGGCACACGCGCAGCGATTGATGGGCGAGCAGGAAGCGACGTGTGCAGATAGTGCGGCTCAAGTTACCTGCGGCTGGCGATCTTACAGGAACCTCGGGTCGCCTTCCAGGCGCGTGGGTTATTGTCTCAAGATTCTAGATTGGTCATGTACAAGCAGAATCATGTGTCATGGACCGATGACCTGGTGAAGGTCGCGGGACTAGTTGCTAGAAGTACAGAACCGGACGATATGGTGTTGTTTGGAGAGGCCAATGTCTGGAAGCAGGCTGAAATGTTGATAAACTTAATACTTGGTGTGTTGGTGAAAAAGCTGATTTAAATATGTTGATAACTTCTTTTATATTGAAGACACAAATGACGATGATAGTATTTTTTTACCTGTTATTAACACCCAAGAGCTCTGATATATTAAATCATATAGAGAAGCAAGGATGCAGATAAAATCTTACAAAAAGATAATTGCTAATATTATACTGGATTGCACTGTAACATGTTAATTTTCTCTTACACGTTCATCAGTCCGATCCTATTGTCTGTCATCGACGGCCCTGACATATCCGTTTTATCTTGAGCCTTTTTCTTCATACTTCAGTGAGCATGAGGAACCATCCTTAAAGGTCTTATTAATTTGGTTACTTTTATCTTCAACCCTTTTGTGTGGCATTTTTAATCACCACTACTTGCATCGTCATTGACGTGTTAATATTGATTTAAAAACTTAATTTGAAACCTTATAGTTTCTGCATTAAGGTTTAAACTATTCTAAGCGTCGTTCATTGTTGTTTTAATCCCAAGATTATCGCCAAGTCGTTACAGGAATGAGTAATCGATTTTTGGGTCTTTTGTATCGAGAATTCAGGGATCATTTTAATTGTCGATAACATGTGAGTATTTTTTGATCAGTGTGTTGTGTAGACCTTTTGAAGGCAGAATTATAACACATTTGGTTGGTACATTGCTTGAGATTGTATCTTTAATAGCCGTGCTGTGTGGTGCATTGGTACGGAAAGACCACCAAGACGTTTCTCAGGCCTACAGGCGTTGTAAGTGGTGACTAAGGACTTATGGTGAGATGGACATTAAGAAGTAAAAAATAATGAAATGTGAACAAAATAAATGAGTTCATAAAAAGAAAAGAAAAAGAGTTTATTTGCGCAATGTAGTATGTAGTAGTAAAAAACAAATTTAGTAGCAGGGTTTACCTACAGCTTCTTGAAGTTTTTAAACTCAATCTGATATCTTTACCGACGTGTCCACATCGCCACATTAAAGGGCTCATTAAACTGAACTTTAAAAATAAATTCACCCTTCTGCTCGGCTGTGCCATCTCGCTTATTATGCCATGTTTATAGTCTGACATTTCAGCTGGCCACTCTCGTTTAACTACAGCTACGCATCTAGATAATTCCCAGTACCCTGTGTATTACACCAAGCACAGATTAAAAATAAATCTTAATATACTTATAAAAAGATTCTCACGAAACAAAGCCGTATTAACGTATACAAAAGACGTTTTGTTCGTCCGTCAGCGGTACAAATAATGTGACATTTTAAAATAATTGCGCGACAGTTTTTCTAGAGATTCTCATTGTTGAGGCTGCACGAATTACTATGTGGAAGAATGCTCGTTTAATCACACGACGGTGTAATTATTAAAAAATAAGCAAAATTTTCGTTTGGACCGCGTTTCGTAATTAGTGGATTGTGTACCATGCATTAGCGAGCCTTGCTGGCCATTGCGTGAGGGTAATCGGCGCCATCTTTTGTTTTTAGAATGCCCCGAAATTGTCGGGAACTTGCCTTGGGACATGCGTGTAATTTTCTAATATTCAAAATTTTCAATTTGTTGGCCAAATTGTGAGTGCGCGGCGGTTGCCTGTTGAATGTTTGGAAGTTTAATATTTGTGCGTGTGTTTATTAAGCAGTTGCAGAGATTTATGAAATGACAGTTAAAGAGGGACATTAGTCTACTCTGAGATACTATTAATAGAAAATTAGAGCCACAACTATAACGGGCAATATAATTAGCTGAAATATACAAGGTATCACAGAAATAACGCAAACCTGCAATTGGGTCATTATACTCCTCATTATGAACAACTTTTACTATGGGAACAACCATACCGATACCATGTCGAGTTATGCAAACGTAAATGTATGGGGCGGTTGATTTTTGAAGTGAAAACTTCTTTAGGCGCGTTGAGTGACACTTTTTGAAAAAATCATGGAACTCGCATCATCGTCACCGAAAGCTTTTCAAACGCAAACATAATAATCTAATAGCTCGACGATACAATTCACAAGTTACTTAGTTTTCACTTCTATCGGCAGTCCCCAAAGACCGCATGTTTTTTTTACCCTTTTTCAGATTTTACGATATTTTTTACATCTTGTATATAATGGCGTGATTGCTGAAAAATATAAGTACATGGTAGTATTTAAATCATTAGAAAAGTAAGGTGGCAACGATGATTTTAATCTTTAGATATTACTTCTCAGGCAAGCAGACTACATTATCAAACGACTAAACCAGTTTTATTTTTTCATTGCCGCTGGTTCTACACTTCGTAAAAGAAAAGAAGGTTGCAAAGTAAAATGAAAAGTGAATGAAAGAGGAGTGGGCTAGGTCGGGTTTATTATCATAACAGGAACATATTAATCAGTCAATGTGTTATGTCGCACCCACTCGTGCGCAGCGCGACACAGCATAGCAAACACAGTAGAACTACAGTTTTATTTATTTTAGATGACCCTTTTTAAATTCTTTTTTGCACACCTAAACAAGTTACGATACAGTAATATTTAGTTAGTGATATCATATTTTATCCATATTGTATTGCAACTTTATTGCAAAGAAATATTGGGTTTTTACTTCGGTTGGACTGGGAATTTTAAATTAAAATAAAATTCTTATTTAATACTGTCTTTCTTTTCTCGAAATCAGCTATGAATTTGTTTCTATAGGTTTTGTTTTTTAGAGATTCAAAAAAATTTAGAGTTACAAACAGGAGAAAATCGTAAAAGTTGGTTTTCAATGTATTTGTAAGGGTATACATAGTTTATATACCAACCATGTATGTGATTTAACCAATGAAATCGTGTATTGTATTTGGCATATTGTAAAATAGAGACAACAAAAAATAACAAATCTATAACAACTCTAAATGTCAATAAACTCTAAACATTAGATATCAGTTGCGCTTGAAACTAAACCAAATAACTGGTTTAGTGGCAACTTAGTTTCATAACATGTTCTAGTGATAGTGAAAAGTTAGCAAAAACTGTTCGCGTTCAAATCCGTTTAACATTGCGTCAACTTAATCAATCAAGTTATTTATTATTGAAACTCGTTTTATTCAACTATTACTATCAATTATTTCTAAAGTTACATTTAAACTATTTGGTAGTTTAAGTGCCTAGTTATGATTTGTGGCTTACTTTTGAGAAATCGAATTAAATATATTTAGCGTGATTCGCCAAAAATAAATGTTTTATCAAAATATTAAATTGGTATATTGTCAAGAAATAAACATTGAGTTCAGTAAGTTTAAATTCAGTAGAATTTTCAGTATTATATTGTATACACATATACAGACACATGACAAAAATAAAAACCGGTTTTACTAATGATAGTTCGTAAAACCGCCCATAAGAATGTACATCGCATGCAAATTATAGAAAGTCATATGTCCAATTGAAGTAACAACATCAATAAACATTTCTTCATGAAATATCAAACTAACATTAAAAAGGCTGACCAATCATCCCACTTCCTCAGTTCCAAAATGTCATAACATATTTGACCTACTGCTTCCATTGTGCTGTGGCACTGTCATGGCTACCAACCTACCTGCCCCGTGAAAGTCTGCAGATGCTATTGTTATGTTTCTATCAGTTTATGAACTCCCGGTGTATGTATTAGCATAACATGCCGACTTATTGTTTAAAAGTTGATAGTTTTGGTTTATGATGGGATGTGGGACTTTCACTGCGGCTGAGTGGGTTTATGAGCTATTTCTGTCTGGGACTCGTCTTTCGCGAAAGGGTTTTTAGAGTTCCGTACCTCAAAAGGTAAAAAAAGGAACCCTTATAAGATCACTCTCTTCTAACCGCACTTTACTTTAAGATCACTTTCTTCTCGCTTCTGTCCGTGTATCACCACCGATTAGTCAGGTCAGGAAATGGGTGGACCTAGCAAGTTGAAATTTATACCAGATACTGAAGTCTATAGTCCTTATTAGGTGTATAAAAATCAAAGCCCTGAGTCAACACGATAAAATGATACCTATGGGCAAATTACCAAATTTACTTTAATTTTCAACTTTTTTAATATTTCAGAATTTTCCCTTTACTTGTGCCGTAAGACTTTGCTTTAAACCAAAATTGACAATTCTATGTCAACCGGAAGTACCCTATAGGTTTTAGGTCAAAAACCTGTATGGTATGGTTCCCGTTGACTTAGAATCATGAAATTTGCCAAAAAGCAAGGTCTTACAGCACAAATAACTGACACAATAATAACACCTATTTCGGCCATGGCGGCAAATCTCAACGGGGACTAACCATTGGCGCGGAACATATTGTTGTGAACTAGTGATGACTATTGTGTGCGCAAGCACACTCCTTCTTCCATATTTTTATTAATTCAAAGTTTTTATCAATATATGAATGTTACCAATTTCACTTATTTTCGTTTTTCATTTCTTAATTTTATCAATTTTCAAATTATGTTATTAGCGCTTATTATTATGTAAGTTAGCTTAACCTTCGGATTTGTAATTTTATACACGTGGAGTTTACCTTCAAGTACACTGTTAATGTATATTTATAAGTTGTGTGTGTTGTGTATTCCTTATAAGATATCAGTGTAAATAATTGTTGGTGAGCTTAAAATAAATAAATCACTCTTATAATCCGATGGGACGGCAATTCGATATGATCGGAGACAGATGCGGTGCAGGACCAACAACTTGTCGCGGAATTTGTTCGAAAGAGTCACCGCGGCCCTGGAACGCAAAGGGCTTTAGAAGGATCACGGATGAGTTTAAGTCAGTTAGAGTCTGACACGCCCTTCCACTCCACCCAGAGCGGAAGAAGTCATTTGATGATTTCCCATACTTAAAAAAAAAAAAGTATCAGGAAACTGGCCTTAAAAATCTGGTGTATTTTATTGAGATTCCGGAAACCGAAAATCAAAGTTTTAATTAAACTGCGCATCACGATTTGGGAAATAGTGTAGGCGTCTAATATCTACACTATTTGGAAATATGTATAAAATTACTGATGAATTCTAATTTATAGGTGCATCACCAGTAAGGTTATATTGATGTCAATATAACCTATTAGTCATAAGGATAAATTGTTGTTTTTTAATTCTCAATTTGTCCTTTCATAGAGATATAATTATACATACTTAACATATAATTTGGTTACAAATTAAGGACAAAAAGCTCACGCTTGATCTACTTAAATCTGCATTCTCCGAGTTGAAAATGTGTAAATAATTATCCGAATGAATGATGGAACAGCTGGCTATGAATCACAAAGAAGCCGTTAATAAATAGGTTACTGTTATTTATGACTCTTCAAGCTTGTTGCTTTGCATAGTTGATACATAAATATTTACTAATAAGATCAAATTCTTGTGGCGTCATTATGAAATAAGCGACAACAACATGTTAGAGGTCGTTCGATCTCGACCAGTTTCTACATTGACTAAAAATAACATTACTTCTTTCTGTTCATCTTAAAGCATATTTGTAATAAGTTAGATCGACTGTTGGCCAATCTTCCTGTCCTTATCCCATGTTACTTGGAGTCGGCGTAACACGTTTTTTTCTTCCATTTTGTCCTGTCAACCGTCACTATCACTAACTCCCTTTTCTTTCATATCACTCCTAACAAAATCCATCCAAATGCAGCATAAACTAATTGCGAGATTTGCAGGCATAATCGACAGGTTTATAGGGTAGTAGGATAAACGACTTACTAAAGGAGTTCTACCAATATTCGTCCATTGTAGATGAAATGCTTTTAACCAAACCTTTGGCCAACACAGAAATTCATAAACAGAAATCACCTATTATGATGCTTCACTTGGCTCTTTACAAGAAGCTCTTCAGTGAGCTCACAGTTCCCAGGGTGTGTCGCAAGGCTCCGACCAGCAGCGAAGGAATGTGTCGGTAAGCACGACACAGCACGACGCGGCGCGTCGCGGTAATGCTCGTAATCATTACAATTATATGCACCAGCACCTGAGTTTGTCGAGCCATGCTAGCGCCGCCGATTGAATTCGGTTAAGGGGGAGATGAATATGGGAATGGCCTTGACAACAAATAATTTAATGGCATCTTTGTTGTGGTTGTCTTTGGAAATGTTAAGAAATGGGGGTGAAGGCTGACAGGGTTAAATTAAGGACGAAAACGTGCTCCGACCCCAAGTAACATGGTGCAAGAGCTGGAAGATTACGATGATATTCAGAACGATGTCTTTTTTATGTCTGTGTGTTAATGATAAAAACACTGACCTACGATTACTTTGTAGTAATTTGTTTTTTTCACCCTTCGTCTTCAGGTACATTCTACGCAAATATTCTATTCTATTCAAATCTGATTTACACTTAAATGTTTTAAGCGTAAGGCATCTAACGTGATTACGTTTAAGACTTCGTAAATAATGATTAGAAACAAATTGGAATTTGGTAATATTTTGAACTTTGATAACAGTAATTTGAAAGCAACAGCAACTATAAATTCGTCAGTAAACAACGTCGCCTTAACACGCCAAGTGTGAACTCCCACAGGTGATCAAAGGCGCCGGTGACTTGACCGCGATGTTCTGTGGTATTATCACTTAGCTGTAGGTGCTATACTGTTGAAATGAGGCAGGCGCCATATTGTTCCATACTAATCTAAATTAGATTATAGAGAACACTTTTCTATTGTATTTGGAGGCAGGTGGACCGACAATGTTGAAAAATAGTAGGTTGAAACGTAGCTTGAAACGTATTGGATTAATTTGTCATAATATTGGATTGTCACGAGAGTATCAAAACAACGTTGTATGGATTGTGTGAAAGTTGAAATGGCTAGAAAGAGAGTTAATAATGAGATAAGCAACTAATAGAAAAAAAAATGTGTTGAATGTTTTGATGACCCTAAAAAGGAGGGTAAGGGGAAACTAAAAATAATGCGAAATAAATCAACTCAACTCAAAGCATATATTTCAATTAAACCATTGCAGGCACTTTTGAATTGTCAAGGTCGGTCTGTCCAAAGAGATGAAGCTATTTGCACGTTCCAAAGCGTAGATCTCTATGGAGAAGAACTTGCAAGAAACTCCACTCCTCTTTTAAATCAATGTTTATTACAATGATATGGTTACATCATTCGTGTGAAAATTAAACAAACATACATATATGTGAGAACGATGTAGAAAGACTTGCAGGATGTGAACAATGTGATATGTGAATAATGTGGTCTTAATTTCCAACCCATTAACCGATTTAAAAAAACATGCATAAGTATAGGCCACCGTAAACTCTTTCTTCTCAATAAGACACGGATATATTGGAATCTACTGAATTTGGATGGGATTTGCACTATATTGATAATAATCTACGGCTTCCAGTCAAACCGAATTCAGCTCAATACCAGTATTTTACGTGGACTGGCTACGTACCAGACCTCCACAACCCATTAACTGGGTAACACGGTACTCCTTGGTAGGACTGGTGTCAGATTTTCTGGTTACTGACTATCCGTAACGACTGCCAAAGATCTACAAATGGCATTGTGCGTACAGCTAAGGAGTGGAATTCCTTGCCACATTATACCTATTCACTCTTGACTTAAGCCCAAAACTCAAGTCTTTAAGTCAAGATTGAATAGGTTACTTCTAGGCAGGCGTGCTCCATCTTCGACCACATCAGGTGAGATAGTGGTCTCACGCGTGCCTATAGTAAAAAGAAATACCTACATAATATGCATGTTTTTTCAATCGGATCATGGGTACGAAATCAAGACCTACCAAGTTAAATAAATGGCTAAAACATTCCTATTCAAACCAAATAAGATTGTCCGAAGGAGCTAGATCTACATTCAGAATAGCTTAGTACTTAATCAGAATTGGCGTGAGTAGAGCTGTGTGAATGTGCTGGCTACCTTATAAGGAGAGTATGTTTATTGGCATAATACCATTTTTGTTTCATTGACATTTTCTGATTATAATTAAATGCAATATTGTATGTTTTATTATCTTTGTATTATTTCCAGCTTGTTGTAATAAGAAGTATTAGGTTGTGTATGGTGTCGGACGTAAAAGAATAGTACCATCCCATCACTTGCCGTGGGTGTCGTAAGAGTTGACTAAGGGACTCACCAGAGAATGGGCAGCAGCATTCTCAAACTCAAACCATTTATTTCAATTAAACCATTACAGGAACTTTTGAATTGTCAAGGTTGGTCTGTCCAAAGAGATGAAGCATTTTGCACGTTCCAAAGCGTAAATAGGCACAAATATTAAATAAGGGTTAGGACAAACGAGCGTTATTTTTCGAGTTGTGAGTCGCGTAAAATGAGTCGAGGAATTTAAGTTGCATTCCGTTTCATACAAAAGTCCTGTTTGTGCCACACGTTGACGCAAAATGAGTTATCTGCTGACTCTCGTGCATTATATCAATCGAATTGCGCTCGGTCCTTACAAGGTATGGAAGTGTCCACACATTAGTATTTCCCTATTTAGTGGATTGACCCAGCTTCTCTTTTTGACATCTTATTTGAATGTTTCGTAAATCTATACTAATATTTTAAAAAGGAAAGATTTGTATTTTTGTATGTAACGAATAAACTTAAAAACTACTGGACCGATATGAAAAATTCTTTCAGCAATGGATAGCTACATTATCAGCGAGTAACATAGGCTATATTTTATATCCTTACTCCCACGGGAACGGGAACTACGCGGGTGAAACCACGTGACGTCCGCTAGTGCACAATATATTTAATGGATCCATTGCACGACACAAACACCCCGTAAAACGTTGGAGAGTAACTGAATTTTCGTCCGTCCGTCTGGCAGCCTAACCCTATTTCAGTTGAATGTAAATTGCGCAACTTAAAATACGTGACTCACGTCGCTCATTTGTCATCACCTTAAACCATTTTGATGAAAAAGAAATGGAGGCGCATTTTACTCCTTTCGCTCCGACTAAGTTGAAGAATGAACGCCATGATTCCATGAAATCAGCCTCATAAGTTTTTGTCATGACACATTTTAAGCGACTTAATCTATGTATGTTGCCACTGCAATAAAATACACTTTTGAAAGTAGATAGAATTCATTCTGCCTCGTTAAAGTTGTCATTGTATCACCAATGGCATCATAAAGTATTTTATCACTAAAATTTACATTAATATTTATTACAAGTTATGTCTGTCATGATGACAGCTTCAAAACCACACCGCACGTACGATTTATCGCCAATTAAAACTCAGAGCTGTCGGTGAACGATTATGAAAGATCTCGGTCAGACCGAATGAATGAAGTTAAGTAGGTAGGTACATCACTGATATGGCGCTGGGTCACCTTGGCCAAATTACACTACCATACGGACCTAAAGGTATGCGAGCAGATACCTCGAAAATAAACGGGTAATGGCAACATTCTCCGTGTAATGGATGGCATTTGGCCAGTTAATGGCGTCTGATGGTGTTTCCAGCGTTTGGAATGGAATTGAATGAGATCTAGCGCAATTTTGTGTGTTTATGAGTCTATGGAATGATAAACTGTTGGTGTTTTGCTGAACTTTTAAATTCATATCGATCATAAAAGCTGACTTACTAAAGCGAAGATAAAATGGGCTAGATAAGTGACATAGATAGATATTATTTCGGGCTTAAAATATTTAAGACAATACGGAAAAACCAATATAAAATCGATCTAGGAAATCAGCAAATCCATTTTGATAAAGGTCATTCAATCACTAACATAATTATGACAATCAATAAAAATAGCAAACAAAACGAATCAAAACACCAAAATATTTACGATACAAACAAATCGTTTACCGAAACGAAATCGAAAACCATAAAGTAGTGTTGATTCGAATTCCTATGCAAATTATATTATGGTCTCAAGTGTCCAAGCTTTCGACAAGACCGGTTGTGATAAAACAACTGTTGTTTTCGATTGTTGTTGCAAAACAACAGGTGCCGTGTTTTGAGATTAGAATGCATCTGTTTGGTTGTGCGTGCGCAATAAGATGGTGTCAAGATATTATCGGGGTATGAATGTTACTGAGATACGATTAAGATTTATTTGCACTTTGGATGTGGTGTAATGATTTTTATAAATATTTAAATGTGGCAAGTTTTGTTTAAGTACTGTGTTCTATCTGCCAACCTTGAGTTTAGGACTTATTTTGTAGATCCTACTTGATCACTTCTTATTTTAATTCGATGTGAAAAATCAGGGTTCCATTTGATTTAACTAGTAGCTTAAACTTCTAAAGATTTTCCTGTTGTTGATTTCCAAATTTGACTGGCCTGTTGGTCGAGTGGTTACTGACCCTGACTGCTAAACCGGAGGTCGTGGATTCGATTCCCACCCTGGACAAATCTTTGTGTGATGAGCACGATCATTTAATTTTGTTCTGTGTCTGGATGTAATTTGTCTATAATATGTATGAATTTAGAAATATATAAGTATGTTTATCAGTTGTCTGGTTGCCATAGCACAGGCTCTGCCTAATTTGGGATCGGATGACCGTGTGTGAGTTGTCCGAAGATATTAAAAAAAAAATATTTAAAAAAACCCACGAAGCTTTAATCCAACATCTTTTCGTCCGTTGCAGCTTCTACTGCAGTGCAAAGACGGGTGCTGAATAGATCTATAAGTGCAGCGAATTATGACACGTACCTAACAAAAATGTTGCACAATTATATTATGACCCATCGACTTCTCCTCATCGTAACACTCTCCTTTTCTTCCGTGACACAGAAAGCATACACAAAACATTCGTAAAAGCTTACTTACTAACCTTACATAACTGTCGGAAAACATAAAAAGCGATTCTTAATACCTTAAGAGGCGTATGGTAAATTGTTCTTGTCGATGTTATGTCGTGGCCTCGCATGGGTACACGTAATATGTCACGCGGCGATGTCCGCTCTCCCTGGACCTGTCACATTGAACCTGTCAACACATGGTAGCACCGTGTCTCCGTGACGCATTAGTGCCAGAATCCATGACGACGTACATGCGTCATTTTGTAGATAGGGTTGCCTGAAAGATGTGGAAAAAATCAGGTTGGAAATTGCATATAATGTTTAATAGAAACTATTTGGATCTCGTTTTTCGTAGATTCCGAGTAGCTGCTTCTAATCAGTAGTGTAATATTGTCAGTCACCAAATTGTCTCCAAAATTCAGTATTCAATTGTTTGCGAAGAGCCTTTTGCGAAAACTAGAGCATTTCAAGCATTTTGCTACAAACTTTCATGTCACATGTAATGGTTTTAGTTGTAGGTAAAACCGGCGAACATAATTTTAAAAAGGTGTTACGATAGAAAAACAAGTTTATAATAATCAATAAAAACTCCAATAATAAAACGGCCGACATCCACAAGCTGCACCACCCATTACTAAACCGGACAACGGAACTTACCAATAAATGTAAAATTCCGGATGTCGGATAGCCCTACCTTCGGCGAAAGCTACCTCATAACATTACGCCGCTGGCACACCTCGCGGGATGGGCAGCATTCGGACATAATCCATAAGCTTACGTGAACCGCGCGAGAGCTTTCCAAAGAGCTTTATTGAATTTTCGAGCTTTTACTGAGATGCCGATCTTTTGTAAGAAAGAAAGAAAGAATAATATTGATTTAGCACTTACCTGAAACACGCACGGTACATAGAAATAAAAAAAAAGAAATGTAGGTATGCTAAGAATTAAGTGTGTCTCACTTTTGTTTTGAGGTTTAAGTTTGAAGGTCATATCAATGCTGATTTCTCTCTAAGTAAGTGGATACTAAAGTCTTGATTAAAGTGTGTTGACATCAAAAATAGGTTTTTAATGAGCAAGGTGTCAATCAATACCTTCAAGACCGTACCATATTGGCCTTGGTATTTGAAGCACTTGGTTTTGGTAGAGTAGAAGCTAAGTCCAAACTCTAGGTTGTTGCAAAACAAAAAAAAATTCAAATATTTATTCCCGAACACACATTGCAAATACATTTCCAGCTAAGTCAGTTGAATTAGAAATTAGAATTAACAAAATAAAAGATTTTATGTAGGAATATTCAGATGTTTTGATTCATAGAAATGACTTAAAGATTGAGTAACATAAGAAGGTATGTTGTGTATTAACCTTCACACCTAAAACAAACGAAACAATTAATCGATGATGGAACAATAACTTATCTAAATATCTGATCAACAATATTAACGGCTTGCCTCATAAAATGCCAATCATTGAGACGCACAAGTGTCGGACACTCGATAAATAATGAACAGTCAAATATTACATCAACAGCTGATGAAGATTGGATGAAAAGGTTTGAGTATCACTTAATCATCAGCATATCACTACAAAGTGTGTCAAGCACAATAGTGTAGTTTACTCTATAAACGTTATTTAGTTAAACTGCAGCTTCATGTTTGTATAATCTTGACGGTGAATTGACAAAAACTCCGGACAACTTAGCTCAGATTGTCACGTGATAGACTGAAGTTCTATTTCAGTTTGTCTCAAAAAAGATTTGGTCCTAAAAATCTGTTGTGTATTATTTTGTGATCTGTATTTATTCAAACAGAATCCACGAGTAAAACTCACTGTACCAATGCTTCATTAGGCAATTTTTACTTGTCGACCTTTGGGTGGTACAGCGAAAGAACATGCTAGGTAACAGTTAGTACTGTAACACTTAGACTCACGCTAGTGCTATTTAATATTATTAAGATAAATAAAACTATATTTGAGATTTGAAATACATAATGTATTTGGCATCTGCCTTCAACGAACGCTGGTACCGGAGTCCCATATAAAAAACAAAACATATTTTCATATTCCTAATTCAAATTCTCTTTTACTTTTTGCCAGACGCTTCCAAAGGGCTATCTTGTCTGCCAGAAACATGGAACCAAGGAGATCCTCTTGACAGTACCTTTTATTTAGCAACGTGACATCTAGTTATTTTGTTCATAAGCTTTTTAAAAACCGAGGGTTTACATTTTCTCTAATTAGTAAACAAATATATAGTTCCAAGTCTTGAGTCATACCTAAAGGTGAAGTCAAGTGGCGTGACTTTTTTGCACTATCAAATGCATGTATCAAGAAAGCAACAATAAATTAAATAAGTTTACGCAACATACAGTTTCGGGCACACCTTGGACATGTCCGGACATGGACATGGGCGGCACATACAGACAGACGCACCCACTATCAACGTCTTACGTCAATGATGAGTTGACGAGAAAAGTATTGTATAATACAAGAAATCCTGCTTTTTGTTTGGTGAAATTGAATCTACGTAAGAGGCATAGGCTATATTGAGTTAAGTGCCGCTAAAACCTCAGCAAATTACATCGTTTTATTTGTGAGTAATCAATTAGTATTTGATGTATCAACCACTTATTCAGCAATGGTTACCTTTTCTTTAAGTTATTCTTCTTTTATAGTTCATCATCATCATAACAGCCGAAAGACGTCCACTGCTGGACATAGACCGCCCCCAAGTGTCGCCACAACAACCGGTCCTGTGCATCTCGCACCCATCGGCTACCCACGACCCTCACCAGGTCATCGGTCCACCTTGTGGGAGGCCTTCCAACGCTGCGTCTTCCGGTACGCGGTCGCCACTCCAGAACTTTTAACTGCCACTTCGGTTTGGCAATCCTTCGGGCTATGTCGGTAACCTTGGTTCTCTTGCAGATATCGTCATTCCTGATTCGATTCCTGATTCTTTTCTAGTTATAATCATGAAATTAATCAATACTTTTAATGAACGTAAAATTAAAGCTCTCAATAATGCCCCAGACACGTGCGACATTCAAATCTCCATCAACGGTTTCTCTGAACGTTCATCATCACACTTACACATAATTTGCACAACCCACTTAAATCCGATCCCATTTATTTTTTCCCCCACATTTCACCAGGGCACAACATAATCTGCAAACAATCAGACGCTGTGGGAAATCGGTCGGCAAATACTGCATACCGCGGGATCATCACCGCTTTGCCCACAAATTATCCGCGCAATGACACAATAATACCCCAGGGGCCACTTTTTAAAGCTGTATTAACTTGTCGCCTCATAAAAAGCTCTTGTAATTATTTTTTCCCCACATCTCGGACAATAATACTGTAAATCTGGCTTCATTTAACTATCATTAGTCGGGCTACTCTATTTTCTTGCCCTTTAACATGTCGCGGCGGTGATTTTTTGGCATTTTTGCTCGATTTAAGATGTAATTAAGTGAATTTGTTCGTTGGTTTACAAGATAAGTGCTGCGGTATTTATCCTTATTCATTTGAATGAAGATGTTGCTTCATATAAGATTGAGTTTTTATTGTTTCTAATTGCTTGTTTTGAATTCTTTTCATTATTTTTCCTTAGTCATTGATTACTAGAAGATTGCAAGTTTATTTCTGCATCACTTAAGACATAGCCTGATCGACAATTAATGATTTGATGTTTTAATTAATAGCGGGTTGTTTGTAGACGTCAAGATCAATTATGCATCATTATACTGGTCTAAGTGGACAATTAGTATGTTATTAATTATTATATAGCGATATAAAACGATTGACGTAAGCTGCCGCCTAGTACTAGCTCAGTAGTCGTGAGGTACTATAAATACCTTTGTAGCTGTAGGTAATACAAGACTTGTACTATGGAGACATGACATAAATAGTAGATTGTTATACAAGGGTCGAAAAATGCACGCAAAATACGCGCTTAGTCGTGGAGTTGCGGAAACCAGCCCGAGTTACATACATACAAGGGTCGAAAGGAATCAATTCCCATACGAGGTATTTAGACTACAGTCCGAGTAGGAATTGATGATAGTTATATTTTTAAAATTCATTCCCGTCATTCGTAGGAAGCAAATGATATGAGTCTTTCCCGCCCTAAGGTGGCAAGCAGCGTCTTCCATCCGCTACTCGGATCAAACAAACACGACTTTCCGAGTGTGACAAATGAAAAGACCTTTCGTATTTTAAAGTGGTCACGCCGTCTTTGACATCTGTCAGGGGTTAGGAGGGCCACAGGGTACCTACGCAATGCCCTTTTGAAGACCGCCTTCAGTTTAAGCCTGAAGCTCTCTGACACACTTAGTATAGTAGATATTTGAATCTACGTCGAGGAAATCTAAAAACGATCTTAATCAAAAGTTAAGAAACAGATGCATCAGTCATGAGAGTTTCCTGAAACTATTCAGCACAGAGATTGAAATCATGACAATTAAAACCTGGGATTATAAAAACATGAACTGGACTTTGAGTATAGTTACAAATTATTTGAAGAATCAAAGGAACAAAGAGTTTTGCGAAAGGAAAGCTATTTAATTTAACAGTTTTAATAGGTACGGAACTCTTAAAAACATAATAAGATTCTTCAATATACTACACTTGCGAGCAAAAGTATGGAATCACTTACTTGGAATTGATTCCGCGCGATCTTGAGTACTTAATAACTAGTTAAGAATAATAAAAATGGTACCATTTTAAAGGTTAAACTGTTAACTTTAAATTGATACCAAATTCATTTAAATCCCACCGGTATTCAAGGAGCTATCCCAGATTAAGTGAAGGAGTTAGGAAAACATAAGGATAATGGAAAAATTATAAAAGAAGAAAACAACAAAAATTAATTAATAAAAAATTTATTTGGCCTTAAAATTGAGTTTCAATATTTTGTGTTCCCTCCCCTCGCCCTAATAACTGCTCGAAGACGGTTCTTCATTGACCTAATCAGCTTCTGAATCGATTCTTGCGGGATACCCTCCCACTCCTCAATCAATACCGATTTCAGCTCATTCACACTTGAAGGAGCAGGATTTCTGGAACGAACCCTCCTCTTCAGTTCATCCCACACGTGCTCAATGGGATTCAAGTCCGGGCTGAGCGCTGGCCAGTCCAATGTGGCGATACCGACTTCTTCGAGGTATTCAGTTGTGGCACGGGAAGTGTGACAACGAGCGTTATCGTGCATAAGGAGGAAGTCAGCACCGATATATCCCGCATAAGGAACGACATGTTCCAGCAGAATATCGGAAATGTAGCGGTCTGAAGTTAGACCACCTCCTCGTCCCCCGCCAGGCACGAAAACAAGCTCCGTTTTACCGTCGAAAGAAATGCCGGCCCACATCATACAAGAACCGCCCCCATAAGCCACTGTCTCAGCGAAACAGCACTGCGCATATCGCTCCCCAGGCCGTCTGTAGACCCGACCCCTTCGGTCGCTGCCGTGTAAACACATTCTGCACTCGTCGGAGAACAGGACTCGCCTCCATTGCTCAACCTCCCAATCAAGATGGGAGCGAGCAAATTGAAGGCGTGCTTGTCGATGACCTGCCGTCAATTTCGGGCCTGTGGCAGGCCTTTTTGGAGTCAAATTAGCTTGCTTCAGTCTTCGACGAACTGTCCACTCGCTGGCAGCTACCCCACGAACATTTCTGAGCTCCTGTTGGACGTCGACACCAGTCAAATGTCGATTTCGGAGAGAGGTTGACACGATAAAACGGTCATCCCTCTCCGATGTGCACCGGCGCCGTCCAGATCTTGGTCTCGGGATAAAGCCACCAGTCTCCCGAAAGCGTTTATAAACTTTCGAANCACTTGCGAGCAAAAGTATGGAATCACTTACTTGGAATTGATTCCGCGCGATCTTGAGTACTTAATAACTAGTTAAGAATAATAAAAATGGTACCATTTTAAAGGTTAAACTGTTAACTTTAAATTGATACCAAATTCATTTAAATCCCACCGGTATTCAAGGAGCTATCCCAGATTAAGTGAAGGAGTTAGGAAAACATAAGGATAATGGAAAAATTATAAAAGAAGAAAACAACAAAAATTAATTAATAAAAAATTTATTTGGCCTTAAAATTGAGTTTCAATATTTTGTGTTCCCTCCCCTCGCCCTAATAACTGCTCGAAGACGGTTCTTCATTGACCTAATCAGCTTCTGAATCGATTCTTGCGGGATACCCTCCCACTCCTCAATCAATACCGATTTCAGCTCATTCACACTTGAAGGAGCAGGATTTCTGGAACGAACCCTCCTCTTCAGTTCATCCCACACGTGCTCAATGGGATTCAAGTCCGGGCTGAGCGCTGGCCAGTCCAATGTGGCGATACCGACTTCTTCGAGGTATTCAGTTGTGGCACGGGAAGTGTGACAACGAGCGTTATCGTGCATAAGGAGGAAGTCAGCACCGATATATCCCGCATAAGGAACGACATGTTCCAGCAGAATATCGGAAATGTAGCGGTCTGAAGTTAGACCACCTCCTCGTCCCCCGCCAGGCACGAAAACAAGCTCCGTTTTACCGTCGAAAGAAATGCCGGCCCACATCATACAAGAACCGCCCCCATAAGCCACTGTCTCAGCGAAACAGCACTGCGCATATCGCTCCCCAGGCCGTCTGTAGACCCGACCCCTTCGGTCGCTGCCGTGTAAACACATTCTGCACTCGTCGGAGAACAGGACTCGCCTCCATTGCTCAACCTCCCAATCAAGATGGGAGCGAGCAAATTGAAGGCGTGCTTGTCGATGACCTGCCGTCAATTTCGGGCCTGTGGCAGGCCTTTTTGGAGTCAAATTAGCTTGCTTCAGTCTTCGACGAACTGTCCACTCGCTGGCAGCTACCCCACGAACATTTCTGAGCTCCTGTTGGACGTCGACACCAGTCAAATGTCGATTTCGGAGAGAGGTTGACACGATAAAACGGTCATCCCTCTCCGATGTGCACCGGCGCCGTCCAGATCTTGGTCTCGGGATAAAGCCACCAGTCTCCCGAAAGCGTTTATAAACTTTCGAAACACAGGACTGGCTTATGTGGAGCTGACGTGCGACAGCCCGCTGGCTGAGCCCTTCTTGCAATAGGGCAACGATTTGTGCTGCTTCTGTAGGTGTAGTATCCATTGTCGTCCAAGTTCAAGGGTCACAAGTAGCGGAGATGTGTACCGGTCAACGTGTGAAAGCCGACTGATAAAGAAAATCCGATAACACGTGCTTTTATAGGGGGTCTATAGGCCGCAAGTCGTGACGTATCAAACAATTAAAACATATCTTTTTCCTTACTTCGGCACGTAATCCGGGATAGCTTCTTAAATACTAGCGTGATTTGAATGAATTTGGTATCAATTTAAAGTTAACAGTTAAACCTTTAAAATGGTGCCATTTTTATTATTATTAACAAATTATTTACTACTCAAGATCGCGCGGAACCAATTTCAAGTAAGTGATTCCATACTTTTGCTCGCGAGTGTAATTTTGTTCAAATGTATTCAAAGCGCAATAAGAAATTTGCAATTTCGTAAATCCCGTGATACAATCGTCATGTTTATGATTCCGGGATTTTACAGGAGGTATTATTAAATCTATGTTACTTACTTCCACGAACATTAGGTAAATATAGTCTACCTATTCCGATCTCTAGTTATAATATACAAAACTTATTCCTATAGAAATCTTTAATTTAAAGACCCAGTCATTACACACGATAACCTGCAGCCATTACTAAACACAGCCACGCAACCAGTCAGCGATATCCCACGCCATATCTCACGATTAGATCGGCACCTGCGCGCGCGCCGATCCGGCTCCAAACATTAGGCAGTAGGCTGCACACGCCGCGACCTTTGCCTCTGACAATAGCTAGGTTCACACTGTTGCGAAATTAATTGGAGCTTTGTTCGTCGGAAGGGGTCTTTAAAGCTGGTAAATTTGGTTTTCAAGGTTAGCTGTTTGAATAGACAGTGGCATAATGTAGAGTAGGCTTTTTGTACGGTAGGTCAAATAATAAGCATGTACAGTCAACAAAGCTATTTGGTATACAGGCAAAAATATTAATTTGGCCACTGCACTGAAATATTTATTTCTAATGTGTGCATCATAACTTTTTAAGCTTTTGACATACAACGAGTGTGGTGTACAATAATTGTCTACTCAGCACACTCACAATATTGTTTAAAAGTAGTTGCAAGTTAGCTGCCTGCATACCAAATAGCTTTGTTGACTGTACTATGCATCACATACTTCACAAATGCATCGTTTAGTAGCAGCGAATCGGTCGAAAGAAGTCCACTCCTTTTTTAGGATCATCAAATGACTCCTTCTGCTCTGGGCGGAGTGGAAGGGAGTGTCAGCCTCTTACTGATTAAAACTCATTCGTGTTCCTCCAAATGCCCTTTTACGTTCCAGGGCCGCGGTGACACTCCTGGGTTTGGATTCCCTCAAGAAACGCCTGTCTTTTTTGTCTTCATTCATTGAAATAGTAGTTAAGTATTACCCAAATGTAACGGCATTGTAGGTAAATTTTAATGTAAAGACGTTTAAACGTAACTTTGACCATATGCAGGTTTTCTTCTTCAATGATTAATGGGGCCAGGTGCAAGTAATGAAGATTAGTTTTACTTTTAGCAATAATTGGTACTTATTTATCTAAGATATAGGAACTTGTTATATAGCCTACGGAACCGGTTCCTTGATTTATTGACTGGAACAACTCTATCATTGCGTTGATTAACACCCGAGACATTTTTAAAGATATTGCATGAATAAGTTACTCTACTTATTCATAGCTTTTAGCTGTTGTAACTTGTGGTTTATTTATTAGAAGGAATTTACAGCTGTTAGTAAACGTAAGTATTATTATTAAGATTAAAATATTTAGTTACCTACGGATATTTTTATGTTACTAATGGAAAACGCAAATCACAAATGATATATGATGAGAAAGGACCTGATTGTGGAGATTATGACAAATAATAGATAATATAGAAGAAGAACAGAAAGCCATTGGGATAAGGCAAGCAGAATGACGATAGTAATAAATCAAAATAAAAGTATTGGATGTAGGTAAATATAGAAAAATAGAAATTTCTTAATCGAGCATCCAAGACTCATAAACGGTTCATAAAACTTACGACTAAGTTAGTAAGCACTGACACTATGTAAAATAACCACAAACAATACAACAAATTACAGTAGATCAATATGACATTGTGACTTGAAGGTTTAAAGAAAATCTTGGAAGATCTTCTTATTGATTCTGTCAGGCCGAGGTTGAAATAAACCTTTTGTTTCTTTCACTGTGTTAACTACAAATATTCAGGATCTCCGAAGACTTATCGTCAGTTTTTAAATTGCCGGACGCGAGCGTTGGGTGGCTCGCTGTCCGATCACCACCAGGCCCGGGTCGATGGCGCGGTGTGTTTCATGCGCGCCTCAAAGTTATGTCAGCATAGAAGACGGGGCCCGCTAGGGCCAGAGCCTGCCAGCACGGATGGGTTTTAGTCAGTAAGAGTCTGACACGACCTTCCGCTCCACCCAGAACGGAAGAAGTCATTTGTCATCGATGATGATGAAGCAAAATGCTTAATTTTATTCAGTTTCGGTTCGTTCAGTGCTAAAAAAAGAAAGAGAATATTTTGCGCAGCCATTTCAAGTCCATCATTAAAATTCACAACATCATTTGAATACAAGCCTACATCTTTGTAACACCAGCAGTTTGGTCCTCACTGGTTGAGGTAGCGTCAGCGGAAGTTGCGTTACTACCGTCATTGTTCGTATCTTTGCACACCGTGTTTACTTCTGCTACTTTGTATACAATGTTATCATTAGCCCGCGCTTTGAGTGAATTCAACGATTTGATGAGTCTTTATTGTTTTTTAAGCCTTTTATGTAAATGGGAACAATCTGCAAGTTTGATATTACAAATCTTTATTAATTACTGCTGACTTCTAGTATTAGTTTGACTGAAGCAATGAGAAAACAGTCGTTGCAGTTCGCAAATTAGTATTTTTGGGACTTGGTATAATAATATTCATGACTAATATGCAGCTATAAATATAGAAAGAAAGAAAGAAAAAGAGTTTATTTGCGACAAGCATGACGCATTCCAAAAAAATAATATAAACGAAATTACAAATGTTATGCAAGTTGGGAAGATATGCGTCACATTCGCGCAAAACGGCCATGGCTCAGCATGATGCTGGGACTCGTGTGCGAGACAGAGCCACAGCGCTGGTTTTCAGCGACAACCGGCGTTGACAGAATGACGTCGATCGGGGCAGCATGAAAAGTAATTAAAACGAAATAAATAAACAAAAAATAAATATAATATATATCTACTAAATAGTCGACTTGTCCAAGAATATCGTTAGTTAACTTGGATGTAACAAGTATTTTATGTAGTTACTTTAGTATACGGCCTTTTCTTGTGCAATATAACAACTCCATCGGCACAACATGTTTACGATGTACTTCCCATTGCATATTATGTGTAAATTGCTCACAATTTAACCTTCACAGTTAAAACCTATGTTAAAACGATTTAAACTCTACAGTTAAGACATTACAAAGCCGATTAAGCTGCAGTTTTTAATATCAAATGTGTCTGTTACATTCGACTCAGTTTTATTAGATTTCGAAACTATACAAAACCGAAGATATCATGATATGAAACGTACATATTCAATTTCGTAAACGCCCAATAATTTTGAGTTAAAGTTCACGAGTTCCCGTAGTAAATCATCGTTGGCGTCTAAGCATTGCTCAAGCATTGAACCTGCTTACCTACGGCTGGTGGGCGCGGCAACTGCTCGCCTTTCGACCATTTGTAATGCATATTATTTACTACTAATTATTTATATTAGGTAGCCGACGGGCGCAATTGTGGTTATTTGAATCAAGTGCTGGATTTAATTAAAGCTGGCATTTAGAGTAACAAGCTTGTTATTTTAGTGCGCAGGAGTTACAACAAACGGTTAAGATTTTTTTTCCGAGTTCCTGGAACGCAAAGGGCTTTAGAAGGAACACGGATGGGTTTTAGTCAGTAAGAGTCTGACACGCCCTTCCTCTCCACCCAGAGCGGAAGAAGTCATTTGATGATTTCCCATTCCTAAAAAAAAAGGAGTTACAACAATGACGGATATAAAACAACTGTCGTTTTCCAAGCTTTTCTAATTTTAGGTTCTATAGAACTCAAAGTTAACGGGGAGAGAATGTCTTGTTGTATTAAACTAAACTTATGCTAGACTTTGTATTTTTGTAAGTATTTTAATTGCACGTTAACTTAGTTGCAAAAGACATCTGGACATCAAACATCTAGATACACTGCAAGTTACTATCCCTACTGTTGCTATTACATACATCAATTCGCACTAAACGTTTCCAAACGTCTTTTATAATGCGCACAGCAAAGGAGTGGAACTCTCTGCCTGCGTCTGTGTTTCCGAACGCATACAATCCTAATCTCTTCAAAGTTAGAGTGAACAGGCTTCTACTGAGTAAGCTCGCTCCATCGTCGACTTTGTCTGTGTCATCTCTGACCTAGACTAGAGTCAAGAGTAAACTCATCTAAAAAAAAAGAATGCAAAAGCAAGCTGCGCACCCTCACGTAATTGAGGGTCACTTTGTATTCAAAAGTTGTATTTTTATGTATGTCACCGGAATATTATTGACTCCGTAAGATTGTAATAAATCTTTATTACATTATCATTTCTCGATATGTTATGAAAAAATCGTTTTGTATGTATACAATAAATCCCATCCAAATTCACTAGTTTCCAATGAATCTGTGTCTCATTAGGAAAAATAGTTTACAATTTCTCGCGATATTTTACAATCTTACGGCGTTTGCAATTTTCCGGTGACATTTGCATCTTTTGTTGAAGATCCTCTCTAAATAAATAAATTCATTAAGTCGCCTATGTACCATTACTATTCTTAAAGTATTTATTACAAGAACCACAATCTCGACGATGGAGCACGCTTGCTTGAAGTAACCTGTTCACTCTTGACTTAATGAGCTGAACCCCAAGGTTGTAGCTGTCACCAGAAAATGACAAATTGTAAACAATTTTTTCTAAATGAATTTGGATGGGACTTATTGTATACAAAACGATTTTTTCATAATATATCGATAAATTATAATCTAATCAAGATTTATTACAATCTTGCGGAGTCTGCAATTTTCCGGTGACATAGCTATCGGGAAACATAGACTCGGGCAATGAATACCACTCCTTAGCTGTACCTACGCACAATGTAAGTATCTCCTAAACAACATAACAAGCTGAGTTATGCTGGGTATAAATTAAAAGGGTCATAATTTTCTGTAATGAAATAGACGAGCGATGGGCGACTATATTAATTACATTTTCTAGACATCTGAGTCTTACTCTGTTTCGATATTTTCGACATCAAATATAATTTAAGTACCACTTATTAGTCAAACACTTGACTGATTATACAGTTTTATGCCGGTGACTCCTGCCCAGAGATTTATTTCGTCTCGTAACATGACGGCTTGTATTTCTTGAAGCGAGCCTACTGCCATCAATAACAAAATACATTCTAAAACACAACAGGAAATCTATTCTAATATAATAAAGCTGAAGAGTTCGTTTGTTTGAACGCGCTAATCTCTTGAACTTTTTTTTTTTTTAATTTTGGGAATTCATCAAATGACTTCTTCCGCCCCATCCGTGTTCCTTCTAAAGCCCTTTGCGTTCCAGGGCCGCGACGACTCTTTCGAACAAATTCCGCAACCCTGGCAGGTAATCTCTGAAACTACCAGTCGGATTTGGTAAATTCTTTTTGTATACGGTTGCCACATTCATGAGGAAGGCTATATAGGCTATACGGGAACGAGAAAAACGGGAAATGTGCGTACGAAGTCACGGGCAAAAGCAAGTAGATTAAATATAACTAAATTGTTAAACGTAAACTACGAATAGGAAGAGAACCAAGTTTACCGACATAGCCCGAAGGATCGCCAAATTGAAGTGGCAGTGGGCAGTACTCGCAGAACAGATGGTCGATGGGGCCGAAAAGTTCTGGAGTGGCGACCGCGTACCGGAAGACGCAGCGTTGGAAGGCCTTTTTTTTTTTTTTTTGATCTCGGGGGGAAATCCTCATGGAAATCCTCCACCCTGGGGCGAGTGGAGGGGTCTGTCAGACTCTTACTGACTAAAACCACCCCGGTGTTCCATCTCCCACCTACGCCGGGGATCGCGGGAACGTAAGCGACATCCGCAATCCCCGGCTGAAAATACGGGGCCAACTAAAGGTTAGACACAAGAAACTAGAGAAAGTCAAGACTACAGCATTCACAGTCGATGCGGATAATGTTGGTGAGAGGGAGAGTGAGCCATCACGCGGAACGGGGTCACAATAATATGTCTTATATGTCACATGTCTGTTAATTTTAGTTTCTGGGACATGCATGTTTCCCCACAATGTTTCCCTCCACCGTTTAGAGAGCAGTCGTGATTTCATAAGTTTCACAAAGTCAAGTCTGTCAGGGTTTGAACCCACAACTTGCACATCGTAAGTCGCGGCCGTTAACACTGGGCCACCGTCACTCCTAGCGTTGGAAGGCCTACCACAAGGTGGACCGATGACCTGGTGAGGGGCGCGGGTAGCCGATGGATGCGAGACGCACAGGGGCGGTTGTTGTAGCGACAAAAAAAAGTGCCTTTTAATGGTCTAGTTGAAATAAATGAATTGACTTTGACTTTGACACTTGGGCGAGGCCTATGTCCAGCAGTGGACGTCTTTCGGCTGATATGATGATGATGATGATGAAACTACAAATACAATTCTGCCGCCTTTTTCCAACTATGTTTGGGTCGGCTTCCAGTCTAACCCACACGGAGATATCTTGGTATATTAAGATGGTCACCCATCCACTAACCGACATTGGCAAGTATTGCATAACCTTGAAGATCGACTGATGCGACTGTTATGATTAAGACACAGAACACAGTCTGTTATTTAAAAATCGTCAAACTAAGTATACTTAGATCTAGTACCTAATCTATTCATCTATAATTGATACCACTTAAGTCCACTTTCAGCCCCGGGTGACCTTCACGCCTGTTCACTTAATAGGTAGGCAGGGGGCCAAGTGCATTGACACCACCACGTGCTGTGACGTGCTGGGTCAGAGATTATGGCCGAGCGTAATGCAAACTATCGGTAACGAATTTAGCCGTCAGTTACTAAATGGCAATGCATCTTTATTGTTGTTATCTTTGTTATCTAACAATATTTGGGTTCCATTAATTACTATTCTTTGGTCATCGCCTTTTTAACCGACTTCAAAAAAGGAGGAGGTTATATGTTCGACTGTATAAATACATATATACATATATTTAATAACTTTTCTTTCAATGTACAGGCACTATGGTTCCTTCTATTTTATTATATTTACATATGTATCGATAGATATGTACATCTACATTTTTAACCGACTTCCAAAAAGGAGGTATTTTATGTGTGTACACCTTTTAATCCGAGGTTTCTGATCTGATTTCTATGATTCTTTTTTAGTTCAATGCGGTATACTTGCCATTTGGTCGTAAATATTTAATTAATTATGTCTCGGTATTCTTTTTTATTTTATGAGCATTTTGTAATGTATGTTCTCCAATAACTCAAAGAGCCTGGACCAATTTGGAAAATTCCACTTTTGTTTAAAAAGTGTTCCTCCCTACTTCCCAGGTGGATTCTGGAGAAATCTGGGGAAATCTTCAAATTGTAAAAGCACTGTTGAACAATTTTGGGTATTTTTCATTTATTTTATTATATTTGTTTTGTGTTTCAAAATGGATTTTGTTATTGATGGCAACAGGCTCGCTCCAAAGAATGTTTCGAGAAGAGATTATCTCTCGAGCTGGTATCATGGTTTTGGCTTGAAATGCTATTACATTGACGGTCAACTGTTTTAACTGTTATTGTACTTAAATTATATTTTATGTTCAATATATTAAAACTGAGAAAGGCTCAGACGTTTAGAAAATATTATCAAAAAAGTTGTTCATAGGTCATCGATTTAACTAAAGAAATTATTCTAATTTGTACCAAAGCTGACTAACTCAGCTTTGGTACAAATTAGAATAATTTCTTTGCACTTGTCCCACTGTCAAAGAGGAAGCGATTAGCTATCGACTATTTTCTCGCTGAGGAAACCGATAAAAGATATAGATCCCGGATACATACATTTACAGTCGGTATCTGGCTGTTCCCAGTCCCACTGCCAGCGAGCACTCTCTTACCACCAGTCCTTACCAGACGTCAGAACTCACGCCTAGAGATGAAAGGTCCTGTCCCCGAAGGCCGTAACTTGGCAAAAGATTAGACTAAAGACTTTAGAAGCTTTTAAACATTTTTCTATAATGTGCCCCACACTAGAAATTTCTCCAGCATCGTGGGTGCGTTTACAAACTTACAAAGTCACATACACAAACAGCAAGACCCGGAACAACCACCTGTAGGACAAACAAATATTTGTCGCGTGCGGGGACCAAACCCGCGACACGCAGCGCAGCTGCCAATCGCTCAACCACTGCGCTAACCATGTCATCAAATTAAATGATAACTTCTCAACACCAACCATCATTTATGTTGTTAAACGATGGTAAAACCCATGGAGATCCAACTTCAACCGTTCTCACCGTCCACTTCACAAACTCACAACACTAGAGGGGAGGGCGTGGCCGCTGCGCAGGCGCAAGGCCGTCCGACTCACGCGCACTTGTCGCGGTTCCCACATCGCCAGTCAGTACTCGCCCACTGACCTATTACTGACCCCACGTGGACACAACCTTATCTACGGCTACGTTTCAATGTAATTGGGCGATATTGATGGCTGCAGAGTTGATCGATGTGGTTGTTTGCAAATGTTATGGTGTGTGAGTGTGTTGCAGAGTTATGTGGGAATGAAAGTTGGGATGTGATTATTGGGTATCGCTGATAATGGCTGGGATAAGGTTCTGTTTTTATTCTCTGTGCTGCCATTATACATAATAATCATATATCAGCATCTTTATATAATGACAGCTAACTTTAATTTTAGTAAAACGCTTCTGATTTTTGAAAAAAAACATTGTTTAGTTACAACAGTTTTTCCGAAATCTAGCACTCTAAAAACACTTAATAAGGGCCAAATCAAACAAAAAAACATATTTACGTAACATCATGATACCAAAGAAATAATTTACGAGCTAAACAGAAAAATACGTCGGAATTTTGTTTAAGAGCGTCAAACAAAATTCCGGCGTTCCTCGCCGTTTAAACAGACAAACATGGCTGCCGGTATCGGCATGTAATCTAATAGACCACAGCTCTGCTGATTAGTACACAATGACTGGCTGGCTTCCTAGTACCCGCTGTGAAATGCTGCTTAACCATAATGTCACGGCCACTTGCCCGGTAATTGAGAAAAACACGAGTAAACTAAATGCTACGTGATCTGAATTCGGGAATGTGAATTAACTACGCACCTTTATTTAACGTGGTAACTAAAATATGGTTCGTAAAACCGAGAATTTCAATAGTAGCCTAGCACATTACCCTGATATTAATGACTAGCTCTTGCCAGCATTCCGCTAAAACAATCATTTTAATAGACGTTTCATTTTCATGAAGTAGGTATTTGATAAATTATTGAAACTATGTGCAAAACTCTGGGAGATAATCTTGAAAAAAAAAATTAGGAAGACTAAAAAGTTTGCATGAAAATTAAAATTTCATGACTGGTCATTTTTCTCGAAAAAATTTACGCAAAGCCACATTCCAAAGAAGAATACATTACGGTTTTTTTTCTTATGATATTTTATAGGTGGCCATTTTTATTGATTACAAATAAGGTTTGTGCAAATAGAATTTAATCTCCATTTAAAAAAGCATGTATTGCAAAACTTATAACATTGACTTGTCAAAATATGTATTTCACATGTTTCAAACAGTGATGATTAATGTACGTATTGTTTTGTTCCAGGTGGGTGGTCCGTCATCTAGTTACAGTGAGTAATTAAACGTAAATAAACTAATGAAGTTTCTAATTACAAAACATAAGATGCTGGTAATTGTTGTAACTGTGAAGTAATCAGCCGTTCATAATAATGTGCCCATCAACGACTGGTATGTTTGTAAAAGTTGTTGGCAGTAGTACCTACCTATATAGTTTAGAGTACCTAGTGTAAACACTGATTGTATTAATTTAGCTGAATATAAAACAGGTATTGAAACAAGTAAGATTTGGAAAGCGATATATAATCTTTAATATCCTACTAATATTATAAATGCGAAAGCTTGAATGTTTGGTTGGATTTATGTTTGTAACTCAATCACGTCAGAACTCCTGAACGGATCTTGATGAAATTTGGCACAGAGGTAGATTATAGTTTTTATCCCGGGAGTACGTTCCGTTGGACTAATTTTCGACAATCACGGCGAGCGGAAGCTAGTAAAGAATATCTTTTATGATAGCAAATAACTAAACAATCTGTTCAGCCGTTGCAGCTCGATTGGGTTTCCAAACTTTCTCATTTCTAATTAGATCTAGATTACCTCCCAAATTCTCGCGTGTCCAATATTATAATCACCAGGAATCCCCCAAAGGGTAGCAGGCTCAGCCAAGAGCCCTGTTCTAAGCTCGATGGTCACGCGAGCTGAATGTTACATTCCTGTGCGGTAGCCGGAGGCGTGGGCCCACGACATTGCGTTAGCTGGAGGTTTGATGAAGCCGCGGTTAGTTATGTCCTTTACAATAATATAAAGAACTTAGAGAGATAATATAAAGAACTTAGAGAGATAAAGTAGCTTTTGAAAGCTACTTTATCGTGTTAAAGTAGTAAAATAACCATCTCCAGGGTACCATCTATCTCTCTACCATAGATTTAGGATATAATCTATGATTTTTACTCTGGTTTGAGCGCACAGATAACATAACTTTTTTTATTTATTGCGTGGCACTTTTTTTGTCGGCAACGTTCCATCGTCTGCGCAACAATCTGTTGCCGTTTTCTCGACGTTATATTTATTATATTTTCACCCATAATATATATTTCTTTTTATATATATTTCGTTTTAATTACTTTTCATGCTGCCCCGATCGACGTCATTCTGTCAACACCGCCGGTTGTTGCTGAAAACCAGCGTTGTGGCTCTGTCTCGCACACGAGTCCCAGCATTATGCTGAGCGATGGTCGTTTTGCGCGAATGTGACGCATATCTTCCCAACTTGCATAACATTTGTAATTTCGTTTATTTTTATTTTTTTGGTATGCGTCATGCTTGTTGAAAATAAACTCTTTTTCTTCCTTTCGTCTTTCTTTACCAAAATTCATTAAATACAGTTCAGTGATTTAGGCGTGAAACTTAACAAACAAATCACTTTCGGACTTGTAATAATATAATTAAGATAGCTTGTATCGTTTTAGCAGTACATACCTACGTATAAATGTATGCTGTAAAATAGTCTTTCTACTAATGATTGTGTTATTGAAGTTCCTCATCTCACGATCATCATCATGCCGGATCCAGCTGAATAATGGAATGGCAGAACAATTGCTGCAGGAAATTGAATTGAGGAAACAGAAAACTGCTAAATTACTGGAATTTACTTGTAGCAACTGTCCTGCCATTCCATTTAAGTTTCTTTTTCTTATGGAGTTGATGGTTAGTTTTTAGGGTTCCGTAGCCAAAGGGTAAAACGTGACCCTATTACTAAGACTTCGCTGTTCGTCCGTCTGTCTATTTGTCCATCTGTCACCAGGCTGTATCTCATGAACCGTGATAGTTAGACAGTTGAAACTTTCACAGATGATGTATTTCTGTTGCCGCTATAACAACAAATACTAAAAATCAGAATGAAATAAATATTTAAGGGGGCTCCCATACAACAAACGTGATTTTTTTGCCGTTTTTATAGATAATGGTACGGGACCTTTTGTGCGCGAGTCCGTTTCGCACTTCGCCGGTTTTTTAGATTTTTTTAGCCCAGTAGGTGGCTACGTTAACTGAAATAAAAAAGTTTTAAGTAAATTAAGAATTAGCAACAAACGGAGATATTTTAGAAAAGAAACCTAACCCATCTCTCTAGGACTCGTCCTAGTTCGGCTACAGATGCTAACACGTTGTTTTTTTATACTAATGTACTAGCCTATAATTATATTTAATATGTTGTATTGTTTTAGTGAAATAAATTATTATTATTATCTTTGACTACACTCATTTAAAATGAGGTACAAGATTGTGAAATGACCTGTAAACTTACCAGAAACTAGTGAACAAGAAAAAAACTGTACTAAGCCTGAGCCTCCGAGGAAGGCAATGTAAATCACAGTCAAATTGCTTTCTTTAAATTACGTACTATAGTTCATCACCATTGTAATTGGTCCAACATCATGACTAATGATACTCATCTGAATATAATAATAAATATATGTAATTTTAAATATTATACAAATGATAAAGATACCATTTTTTTGACGTGACAACGTCTTATAATTCGACGGAGCCGGCTGCACGCACGAAAAAACATGACGCATGCGGCGTTGCCTCGCTCTGAGGCGTTCCATTTAAAAAAATAACTTTTGAACAATGAAACCATTCCATCAGTATTTTCTTATGACGTTGTCACGTTCAACTATCGTCAGTAAACAGACTTTACAGACAACCGATTTTTTTAATTATTATAAATTGGTAGGTGTTGCAACCTTGTTTAGTTTGTATTATAGAGGGCAACATTGGCTCGCCTGACACATCTCTAAGTTTGTACTAGTCTATGGTCAAGTTTCAACAAATGGCGATTAATTAATTTGCGTGTATTGATTTAGAAAAAAAATAAAGTATATCAACGAGATATAACAATAGGCTCGCGTTTGACCACTATCTCACCTGATGGTAAGTGATGATGTGGTCGAAGATGGAGCACGCTTGCTTAGAAGCAACCTATTCACTCTTGACTTTAAAAAACTGGACAAGTGCGAGTCAGGTTCCGAACGAGTCTTGATTTTTCCGAGTATACATTACCTACGGAAGTTTATAAACTATGATAGCAAAATATAGCAGATAAAATGGAAGAACAAACTTAACTTTGTTGTTGAAAAACTATTCTCCCATACATCAATGTACGTCAGGGTCAATTTTTCAACCGAAAATATAAGTTTGTAGTCGTAAAAACTGTTTTTTTTTATATGATAAAATTATAAATTCCCAATTTGCAGACTTTTTCCTGTACTTGAACTCTAAGATCCATCTTCTTGCCAAATTTCATGAATCTAGGTCAACGGGAAGTACCCTATAAATATTGATTCCCTTGAGAGTGTCGAAATATTCGTTTTTTGCGGCATAACCGGCCGTATCTTTTTTTTACGTTAACGTAGAAGTTTATTTTTTCACAGCTTCAAGGGACTGTAGACTTGAGTATATGGTTTTAATTTCAACTCGATACCTCCATGCGTTCCCGAGATAAAGGGTCGTGACAGACAGACAGACGGACGGACGGACAACAAATTGATCCTATAAGGTTTCCGTATTTTTCCTTTTGAGGTACGGAACCTTAAAAACAATCATTTAGTAATTTAGCTTTTTCTTATCCATTTCATTGCTAAAATGAAATTAAACTATAAACATATTAACTACTTATGGTTATACTCGTATGCCAAACTATTATGTAACATTAATTTTGGATTTGGATAAACTGGATTTGAGTCACACTAAAGGCACTGTTATCCTTTTCCATTCCAATGCTTAATCAGATGTTTGCATATTAAAAAAATCTTAAAGCCTTCAAGATACTGTGCAAATATTTAATCTTAAAAACTTGTCCCCTCTAACTATTTGTCATGATCATGTTGAAATCATGTATAATGTAATACAAATAATGTAACTTGTGTGACCCTCAGAATGTGGACAGAACTTGCGAACGTATTATCAACGTCTAGACAACGAATCAAGGCAAAAAAACCAAGTAATAATAATAATAATATCTTGGGTTAACTCACACACGGTCATCCGATCCCAAACTAGGCAGAGCCTGTGCTATGGCAACCAGACAACTGATAAACATACTTATATATTTCTAAATACATACATATTATAGACTAATTACACCCAGACACAGAACAAATGATCATGCTCATCACACAAAGATTTGTCCTGGGTGGGAATCGAACCTACGACCTCCGGTTTAGCAGTCAGGGTCACTAACCACTCGACCAACAGGCCAGTCAAAAAAGTACAATAAATACCCACATGTATATTATCTATATAAATATAAATGAATCCCTGTTTCCCTTGGTCACGTCATCACGCGTGAACGACTGGACCAATTTCGCTAATTCATTTCTTGTTGTGTTTGTTATTGTCAGGAGAAGGTTCTAATGAAAAAAAAAAAAAAACAACCGGGCGAAGCCGGGGCGGGCGCCTAGTTTATTATAATTTTCAGTACTACGCCTGTTTTGTTTTAACATGGTAATAACGGTAATTGAAATCGCCACAGTTATTGACATTCCTGAATTCAAAATCGGAAATCAAAACAAAGTGTTTCTGAATCAACATCGAAAGAAAATCCTCAACCTTCTTAATACTGAACAGATGTAACGAGTACCATTCCTTCGTTCTTATGAAGAAATTTTAGCAAAAAGGGCAATGACCGCTGATGCCCGTGCTTAAACGAAACAACTATAGTACTATAGTTACATTTCCCCATTTCTTTGATCTCAGCTCCTAAACATCCGTCGACACATATCTCAAACGAGCTGATTAGTTCTCGTCAGTCCGTCAAGCCATCAAGCCGTCCTGACAGGCACACTCCGCGATCTAATTCGTTGTTGGATCATTTGTAACTGTTGCGTATGTTTGACACTATGATAATTTGTATTTTTAACAGTCGTATGATGACCAGCGGCAGTTCAGTGTGAAGTGGGTGCGTGATAAATGATAATCACTAGTTAGCTTTGAGTAATTTGTTAATTATGAGTCGTTATGTTTTTGTAATGAGTTAATTTGGTCGGTAATTTGTGAGTCGATTTTGGTTGAGTAGTGTTGTCAATAGACTGGGAGATTTATGGTGTTTACCTTTTTATTTGACGGGTTTAAAGCTGTTATACAATGTGCAACAGAATCATAATGATGAGTACGATGACCCCTTTTTATTACACGTTGCGTATAGAACATAATATATAGACCAATCAGAGCACAAGTCTACAATATATCTGTTTTGGTGTGATAGTAAACCTGGAAACAAAGCTCTCATTGGTCTTTTCAGATTAAACAAAGACCAATGAGGGGCCAAGTTTCTAATTTAACTATCACACCAAAACAGATAAATTGTAGACTTGTGCTTTGATTGGTCGCCATTTTATGTCAGTCCACAATTTCTCGGAAAGACTTCGAGAGATTATAGACTATCAAATTTTGATGCGTAAAAAAGTATTATTCCAAATGTTCAGTTGACAATTTATCGAGAGTTAACAGTCTCTCAACTTATTTTACAATCTTACGGAGTTTGCTATTTTCCGGTGACATATACATACAACTTACTGCCGGAATGAACAAAAACTAACACAAAGTGTGCGTGTCTATTTCTGCTTATTCCGTAGAAAACCAAAGGAAAGAAAGTACCAAGTAAACACTAATAACATTGATGAATACGCCAACTTAACAACATTCACCGGAACCATAGACCCTAGGACCATAGATAACTTTTCTAACAGGGAATCTATCAAACCAGTAAATGTAGCTATTTACTTTATCGTCATATGTCCAAGGATGTGTGTAGGCTTTCAGTTTTCTCATCCGTTTCGGATACAACGTTTCTATTGAAAGGCACTAGTCGACTTAATTGGTTCTCATTTATCCGAACTTCTTCATAAAACTCCTTTTGCGAATTGACAACTGGAGGCACATAATATATTTTGCTTTAACTCTGGTTTATCTTGACATTCAAGATTGCCTTTTAATGACCTCATTGAAATAAACGATTTGACTTTGACTCCGACTTTCAGTTTGACTTTGCAAGAGATATGTTTCTTGTGTCACTTTAAAATAGAAATGCCAGTTTTATTTACTTATTTATTAAAATCTCCCTCACACAATCCTATTTTATCTTTTTTTGACTGTTTACATACAAACACTCAAAACTGACATTCCTATTGACATGAAGTCAAATTGAAGTAAGATAATTTTATCAAGCTTATTGCCTTAAGAAACGTGAATTAAGCAATCGTGGTGCTTCTATAAACATGTAACTATCTAAAGTTATTTTCATTGATATTCTACTTTCAGAATGTCGGACGGAAATATAACTGTCAAGATAGAAATAACTTGACACAATCCAAAGGCGGAGTTGAGAAATATTGATTAAGTTTTTAAACCATGACTGCCACATTGGTTTGGTAGTCTCACGCGTTTCTATTAACTAATAACCCAATTTCGAAATTGGGTTATTGGGATGTTTCATCAGGATATTCTCAGGAACAAACCGAAAACCAGATTTGTGCCATGTTGACAGACTCGCCTCCTATGACATGGCACAAAAACTGAAATGTTTGTGATATTATGCTTGATTTTAATTTTGATATATGATGCTGATCTTTGTCTGCATCTTATTTCATCTCTTTTACAAGTTCAAAGATTAAAAATACCCAACATACGAAGTTCCTATGAGTGATAAAACCTCTTGTCCTCGTTCGATCTCAGTGAGACTAAAAACAACACTTGAAGGCAAACGATTGTGTAAATCAATAAACACAGTGTTTAAAGACAAACACGACGAGCACACAGACAAACAGACACGCGGACAAACAGACGGAACCTACCAGCACTGTGTCACAAGGCCACAGGGCCGGGTATGGTAATAAGGAAACCTTTAGATTGACTCGTCAGTAAGTATTTTGGGAACGCTGCGAGCCTGTCAAGTGGCATTTTTGCAATTATTTGCAAGGTCATGTGTTGGTGCATTTGCAATATCTTTTGGTAAGCAGATGTTATCAGTAAGGTATCTTTGAATACCGAAACTGGAAGGGGGTTGCGAAAATTATCTTTGGTTTCCTAAAAGGAAGACAATCTTGAGGACTGTAAGCATCATATTCTTCAGAATTGACACTTTTTTTTTTATGGCTGGGAAATCATCAAATTACTTCTTCCGCTCTGGGTGGAGCGGAAGGGCGTGTCAGCTTACTGACTAAAAGCCACCCGTGTCCCTTCTAAAGCCCTTTGCGTTCCAGGGCCGCGGTGACTCTTTCGAACTAATTCTGCAACCCTGGCAGGCTCTGTCCCTAGCGGGCCCCGTCTTCTATGCTGACATCTCTTTGAAGCGCGCGTGAAACACAACGCGCCATCGACCCGGGTCTGGTGGTGATCGGACAGCGAGCCACCCAACGCTCGCCGTCCGACATTGACACTCTGTACTCTATATATTTGATTGCCATGCATGATATTATTTTGAAGTTTTCCATCCATACGATTTCTGCCAACAGTTCCTAGGGTTCCGAAGCTGACTATTTGCGTTGCGTTTCAATGCCGTCTGAAATGAATGATTGATGACTGGGTCATGCAGATCAAATAGCTAATTAAAATACCTTTCTCAGATTATGTAGGTCTAGGTAGGTTCTTTTCCCAATATTTGACCCAAAACATCCAAACCAGTTTGCTCTATCACTCAGGTGTCAGTGGTCGGGTATTCGGTAAACATTCGGGACTCGAGCCATTAGCACCAGTCGACAACCGGCCCAGCCCTGTGACACACAGACATACTAACACAGTCACTGATAACGGGCCCTTCGCACGTTAGTATAAGTTATTCGGAACTTTGAATTTAAATATTAAGTTACGTGAAAGCTCAACTCTTCATCATAAACTATTTACGAGTAAGTATGTTTTAAGAGAATAACCACCATTTAAGGTACGTTGTTATTTATTGTACACCTAAACAACTACAATGGCGAGATTTATCTATAAGTTGAGTTTTGTTCAAGCAAACCGTTGAGTGATAGATTATAATAGAGCAGGGGTAACCAATTAGTTTAATTTGGGGTCCGTTTTTTTAATATTATGTCTGCCGCGGTCCGTTTTTACACATTCTCATTACGAATTACGAACATTTAGTTAAAACTCAAAAATAACATACACATACAGTTATGATAAACGTAAAATCCCGAAAAAATCAGCTGTTCAGTGAATTGTGTCGAGTCGAAATAAAAGTCGACTGCTCGATACATTTTTGTGCGGATACACATAAATGTATCGAGCAGTCGACTTTTATTTCGCGTTTTCGGTGTTGATCCCATAGTAAAAATTCTTGTATGTTTACTTAGGGTCCGCACAAAATAGGTCGATGGTCACCAAATGGCGGATCCGGACCGTGATCCGCCATTTGGTGACCCCTGCAATAGAGGATAGAATCCAGCGTACTCTTTCCAGGGTCCAGTGTTTGTAATATGACTTTAATGTATCATTGCAGTCAGCCCTTACCTTTTAATTCCCACCCGTTCATGCTACTTTTTTGTGCTAGGTACCTACTTTATAATTTTTGGCAATAGTTTTACACACCCTAATTATGCAGATAGTTTAGTATTAGAAAGCTTTCACTTTTACCCAGAAAGAGGTACGGTAGTAAAACAACCGGGTTGCGAATGAAAAGCTGCGCGTTTTGAGAGCGAGCCTACGCTCTGATTGGCGCAGTGCGAACCAGTACAGATGCATAGATACGTATGTAAATGTCGCACCAAGCAGGGGACGGACAGTAGTATAGAGCTGAATGAAAGAATAGGACATCGTTTCCGTTGTATCCAATCTTTTCAAAAGATTTGGGGCAAATATTTGTAGGTCTCACATACAAAATTGTATATATGATGTGTTTGATTTATGAATCAAAAATGGCATGGTAGCAGACGCTTTCCAGGGTTGCGGAATTTGTTCGAAAGAGTCACCGCGGCCCTGGAACGCAAAAGGGCTTTAGAAGGAACACGGATGGGTTTATCAGTAAGAGTCTGACACACCCTTCCGCTCCACCCAGAGCGGAAGAAGTCATTTGATGATTTCCCATCCTTAAAAAAATAAAAAAAAGCAGACGCTTTAACGATACAGTAAGAAGAAAAACATACTCAAGCCAGAACACCGGGAAAATAGACTGACGCAAAAAAGATTATTGGACTTAGCATGTATAGACGCCAGTACATAAAGCTACCCGAAACTGTCAAATTTTCCCAATCAATCTTCAACCTAATGATTTAGCGATACAGTTGAAAATCTTTTCAAGAAATTTGACAGATTGGTGTAGCGTAATATGCTGGCGTCTGCACAAAACGATCCACCCTGAAGAAGACTGCATGACTTGGAGACGCGTTGTAAATGGTTACAATCCTCTGCATTTGGGAACCACAAAGAACTAGATAACATACACTAAGCTATTTCACCCATTCAATCGAACCATTCACCGCTTGAAAACACCCATAAAACACCGTACAAAACAAGAATGGATCCCATAATAATTAAAAAGAAATACGATACACCTGATTGCGTCCAAATGGCCATCTCCCCAGCATACTGATCGCTAACTAACGTTTAACCAGCCGTTAGAAATAGGAACACGTGACTACTGATCTTAGATAGCAGATCTGTACCGCTGCCACTAACGGTCCGTTATTGCATTACTTGATCGGTAGAAAAAGTTATCTAATACTGTTTCTAGGTAACCGCTAAGTAATTTGAGCTCAACTATGTGAAACTGAAGGAAATAAAAATATTTTTGTGGTCGACAATGAAAACTAGGTCTAACGTAGATTGAATGATTGAAGTGTTTATCGATAGCGATCTAGCTAGCTAGGATCTTTTCAGGTTTTTAAGTCCAAAGTCTGAAAATACCGTTTCTGGGCACTTTTGTGCGTGTCTAGTGATCAAGCCTACTGATAGTATCTATCTATAGACTTATAAACGACTACAAAAACCGTTTCTTTTGTAGTGGGATTGCAACGGATTCCTTCCAAAGTGCTAACTTACAGCCTCGAAAATAGTGTTTTTTTGTCTTAAACGGTTATGTCTTTAAAGTTCCGGCTTGTTATTAAAATATATATTAGGTATCATATTATTAGGATAATTCAAACATAAAAATGTAACTAACTATATACACTAGAAATAAATAAAAATAAAAACTCCTTACTAAATTAACCCTAAAATAAGGCGTCAAAAAATTCATCCGCATCGCTATCGACTGGAAGTGTACCTACCCAAAAGACTGGCGGCATTGCCACGTTCTATGGCAATGCTTATGTTTTGGCCAAGGGTCACGCGAAGTGTCAACTAAGCGTCTTGAGAGATATTCTAACAAAATGTGCGCACTCGGACCGAAAAGATTGTTTTCATGAAGACTTATAACTACACATACTACTTGTAGTTCATCTTACTAATATTATAACGGCGAAAGTTTGGATGGATGGATGTTTATTACTCAATCACGCCAAAACAGCTGGAATAATCTAGATGAAATTTGGCACAGACATAGATTGTGGCCTAGAGTAGCTGAAAGGATTTTCATCTATGCGCATTTTCTTTAATTAAATAAATGGTTGTCATTTCCGTCCCACCCTAACACAATAAGACCACCTCCCACACTTTATCTAGTTAACACGAAATTCAATCAGCCCTCGTTAGCTGATCTAGTTTCTAGTTTCCCATGCTAATCACTTGTTGCTATAGCGCAGTGTGTCTTATAGCTAGGTTATTATATACCTATAGGCACTTGTCTTACCGCCGAAGATCAGCGAGAAGTGAGCAAAGCTAGAAACTAGATACGAGTTGGCGAGAAGCATGAAGCGAGTGTGTAGTTCCCATAGTTTTGTCGTTCGGTTATAAGCAGAGATCGGAATTAGGTAGTCGGTATTTATGTACTTACACTGATTTCATATAGCGGAAATGGATATGCCTCAAATCCCGAGATTAATTTTAAAGAGTAGAAAAATCCCGTGATTTATTAAATTAAAAAAGTTATTTACTTTTATACACAACATCGGATATCCGAAGTTGCAAAAATCCAATGCGCACCCGCGCGATGTTGCTGCATTTGTAGTTCGAACAACATAGCTTGTGAGAACAAAATAAAAAATATTATTATTTATTTGTAATATTGTTGGCCACACGGGATTATTAGAAATCCCGGGGAGACCCATATTAATGTCAACATTTCGATGCAAGTACCTAAATAACTCTACCTAATTCCGACCTCTGGTTATAAACGAGTGCTCTTGTGCGACAGGCGATTACTCGCACCACTCTCTACAGCTCCAGTAATCGCTGAGCGAGTTTTATCTTTGATAGCTCTAAGACTAGACAAACTAGTGGTAAGAGAGTTCTCGCCGGCATGGCTGCATTGTGAACAGCCAGCTATCGACTATAAAAATATGTGTCTCTTCTACACACGGGATCTATATCTTTTGTCCGTTTCCTCAGCGAGAAAATAGTCGATAGCTATCGCTTCCTCGTCAGCGTTGAGACAAGTGCCATATGTATAGTCTTGTTGCAAGGAATAATTAAATCTAGCACTTCAGTTTTAGTTAAAGATTCCTGTCCTTCAGAGATGTCATCATCATTGGTTGCAGAAGCCTTTCCTCAACTATGTTGGAGTCGGCTTGCACTCTAACCAGAAGCAACCAAATACCAATCACATATTTTACACATAATACTGCCTGCCTGACCTACAAACTAGGCCTTCATTCAAACTCCGCCACCCCTTTTTTTAGATGGGAAATAATCAAATAACTTCTCCCGCTCTGGGTGGAGCGTAAGGCAGTGTCAGACTCTTGCTGATTAAAACCCATCCGTGTTCCTCAAAATGCCCTTTGCGTTCCAGGGCCGCGGTGACTCTTTCGAACAAATTCCGCAACCCGTAAGATCCCTTGGTCTTGGTCTTGATAGCAAGGCACTAGCAAGTAACACTGCTTATCAGTCTTTCGGGTTTATGTCTACCCCTTACTTCTGTCAGAACTACTCCAATTCCAATTTATGTTTACATTACCCTTCTGTCAAAAATACAAACATTACGAGTTAAATATTTGACTATTCGTTATAAGTATTTGACACATCACGACGTGACTCTGGCAGAATAGGTGGAACTGGCTCAGTTGCCATAAAAGGGGAAAAAAAAAAGTATTTGACACTAAAACTTCTGCGTGTTACTTTTTGTTTGTTGGCTTTGCTTACGCATGCATGTGAGGAACAGGTGCGCGGCACGCGACCACCGGTAACAGTTTCTTAGTAAATACGTAGGTAGGTACTGATGTTGCTGATATCTTAATTCCGATTGTATTTAGAAATAGTTGAAACAAGATCATGGTTTTTCCTTTTTAAGATGCACGAATTATACCTGTATAGACTTAGGTAGAATCGGAAATCTTCATAAATATTTTGGAATCACATGTTTGTAAAACATAGAATCACTATAACTGGTATAGTATGCGCCAGATAAATCTATACTAATATTATAAAGCTGAAGAGTTTGTTTGTTTGTTTGTTTGTTTGTTTGAACGCGCTAATCTCTGGAATTACTGGTCCGATTTGAATGATTCTTTCAGTGTTGGGTAGTCCATTTATCGAGGAAGGCTATAGGCTATATTTTTTTTTTTCAAAATTAGGGATCCGTAATAAAATTGCTATTTCGTAACACAAGGTGTAAAATCAAAAACCTTTTTTTGCGTGCGCTGCAAAAACTATTGACAAAAGAACAAAATGATGTACTACGGGTTAGAAGATCCCATTAAGACCTACAAAAAAGTCCGCGAGAACATATATCTAGCTATCATGGTTTAATCACAATAACCCATTTTGTGTTCAAAATAATTATTAAATCGTCTAAAGAAAAAAAACTACGTTAAATACGTATCGTAATATTAATCTTTATCGAAATTAAGCATTATGTTATCAAGAGTATTTATGTAGAAGTAAAATACTTTTTGTTTCATCTCAATCGGATATTTCGTTTAAAAGTTATCACGTGTGTAAGATGTTAAGAGTTGGTACCTATTAATGAGTTATGGGCCATAGAGTTTTTTATCAACATAAAATCCTGTAATAATCTTTTTCGAAATATATTTGTTGATGATTGTAAGTATAAGATCTTTGAAGAGTATAATAAATACATTTCTAAAATAACTCTGCTAAGGAAATCCACGCGCGCATAATGTTTTGAACAGTTCTGAAGACATTGATAATTGCATTAACTTCGGTAATGGTAGTTGAAACTTCTAATACAATTAAAGGAGTTTTAATCTAATAGAATTGAAAAACGCCCCAATTTTTTGGGTAACGTAATTCCTCCAAACTCACGAGATTCAACGAATCCTAAATTTTGATTCTAATCTTGAAAATTAAAAGCAGAATATTTTTAGTATTTATTTCCTTTGGGCCAAGTTCTTTTGCAATTGTATTGAGTGCTTTTATCATTTGTATGCTCAGTATTCCACAATCACCAGTAAATTCTATAAAGTTCAATGAACTTATTTGATCTTTATTATGAACTTTATTATAGCAATACAGAATAAAGCGAAATAGTGATACAAAAGCGGCTTTCAAATAATTCTCAAAGAGATATTAAAAAGTGATCAAATTAACACAAAGGGCTCAAAACAGCTATTTTATAGGAACTAGCACTAACAAGTCTAAAGCAACTTGGGAGGTAACCAATTCTATGAAATTTAATATTCCTAAAATGATAGCAAGACATTTTAATGATTATTTTATAGACTCAGTTCAATCGAATGCCGATAATTTGCGAATAATACTCAAACAGACACATCATCAGGATTATATATCTAATCTATCTAAACTAATATTATAAAGAGTAAAGATTAGTTAGTTTGTTTGTTTAGAATTAAGGTTGATAATGTACATGTAAACTACACTTCAAATTACTCAAATCGGACCTTTCGTTTTAAAGTTACGACGGGCATAAAAATGGTCTAAGTAAGAAAAATGTTACGGTTTGAGCGAACTGGGGAGAATCTTAACGCTTAGTCCGATGAAGCTGAAACACGGCATTAATGTTTTGGATAAAAAAAGAAAAATAACAAATATTTGGATTTTTCGATGCTCTAAGTAAGAAAAATGTTGCGGTTTGAGCTAACTGGGGAGAAACTTAATGCACGGCATTAATGTTTTGGATAAAAAATTAAGAATAACAAATATAAGGGGCGAAAAGGGTTGATGAATTTTTCAGGGGAGGACATTATTGCTTACTTCAATTTACGTGGAAATTGGAATGAACAAGCTAAAAGTGGGAAATTTGAAACAGATCTAACAATGTTTACATAGTCAACCTCTGGCGGGGTGAACGGGGTGAACTGGGTGGATAGTAGGCTGATCCTGAGACCGTTGAATTGATATCGTAGTGCTTAATTTTCCAAAACTTACCTTTAAAAAGGGTTTGAGGGGGCGTTGAAGTTTGTGGAGTACCTACTAAATCCGCGCGGACGAAGTCGCGGGCGAAGTGCTAGTGTGGAATAAAGTATATTGTAAAGTATACCTTTCCCTAATAACTGTTCATAGGTACCTGAACAATTAAATATGAATCGTTTTTCATTATTAGACAATGTTAAGGATCACGAGAGATGATGATTCGGGACAGCTTTGTGTCATTAATTCCGTTTTTCAAATTAAAAATGTCAATAATTGTAGGTGGGTCAATGACCGTTATTCCACGATTATCTGGCGCCTGCTATAGTAGAAAAGCCTGTGTAGTAAACTTTGGAATTTAACAGCTTCCAGTTAATTACTTAATCCACCCCCTTTTCCCGAACTATAATTAAAACAACTACCTAATTACCACTAATAACAACTTACGACTAACTAATCACCATCTACTAAACCTAACTACTTACCAGGTACTCCAGAAACGAGCCATGCTCAGACCATCAACCTTTTGTTTTACGAGTTCTGGTTACATACAGTAGAGGCGTAGCGTCGTGGCCGCTGGCAGTGAATGGGCCAGTGCGTCCACTGCGCAGTGGCTACTGCGCGTCTATGGTTCATCGACTCGACCGGCGCGGGCGCACGCGACGCGCTGTCTGCCGCGACAATACCGGCTTTTTGCTACCACAGCTTATTTTAATTAAATAATTTTCTTTAGGTTATTTCGGTAAAAAGTTTCAAGGAAAAATTGTCGTAGGAAATAGGTGTGCTTTGTCTAGTCTACTTGTGGTCGGGGGTAATCTTCCATACTAATAATTAAGGCTGTAAAAAATGGTCTACTTTCGTCTAATTTTGTCGTCTGGTCTTGTTTGGTAAAATGTCTGCAAATAATAGTCTGATTGTTTGGTTAAATTGTTTTGAAAATAGCAGTTTGTAAAAGACCTCGATTTTAGTTTTAATCCTATTAAAGAAGAAAGTTTCTAGTAAGGTTGTCATTTAAATCATGATCAACTTGTCATCTAAGTGGTGATGATTCATGATCAACTAATCGTCTAATCGTTAAGTACCCGTTCGTTTAGCCCTTCACAAGCGTATTCCAGCCAAGAGCTACTACACGTTGTTCCATTCTCTACAGAAAATATCAAAGATGAATGAGATATCATAGAGCTACTATTTAATAAGGACAATTACCCTTCCGTTGTACAAACTACAGCAAGCCAACGACCTGTCGTCGCGCGCTGTGCGACACTGTTGCGCGGGCGCACGAGAGCGACGCTATCTTGCATCTGAACAGTGCCCATCGGAGATGCGAAGATGTTCCCGCGATGAGCAGCAACCCGGTGCGAAGGGCAGCAGAAGGCTCACTTCCGCGTGTAAGAAACTGGGACTCGTTTACATAATTATATGTAGAACAGTTAGCTGTTAGAAATGTTTTACAAGTTTCAGAGGGTTTAGATGAAATGCCATTCAATCAGCGAAATGTAACGTATTCAATCCCTTATTTTCACGTTGTTTTTGTTACAACAGCTAAGAATCGTTGTTGTTTCATGTTTCTATGTTTTAATTCAATTAAAGTAACGTTACACTGCTTTTTATAGTCGTGCTTAAGGAGTAACATCTGTAACACTTTGTGTCCTCTTCATGTTGGCGCCATCAGAGGAATTGCTGCTGCTGAAGTTGTGAGCCTAAACTGCCCGAACGACAAAACTATAATAGAGAGCCCATTTCCAAAGCTAAAACGACTTACAATAGAAAATCCTTTTCAACTATCAACCGCTTCCTATTGTTCAAACCGAGAAGCCCACTCCTCAGCAAATTCCCCAGCTGCCTCTCAGTTTCGCAGTCACGCACAAATCGTGAATGGTACTTCTCTAGCGACTTATTTGCGCAGACGCAGCGCAGTGCACGGAAGCGCGCACCTCGGCGAATAATTTTCCACGTCCGTGGCCATAACTGTTAACGTTATAATGATCGCCCCCGGGCCTGCGGGGGTGGGCGGGGACCTGCTTTGCTATTAATGCCTAGCTTTATATAGATAATGAATAATTGTGGCCTACGCAGGATCGTACTAACCGCCCCGATACTGATCATATCGAGATCAAACTGATAATAATCTTATTCAGTTCAAAGATAGAATAGCTTAAGCTCATTTATAAGAAATTTGCTTCGGCCGGTGACTTTGTCCGCGTGAAAATCGACGTTTATCCCAAGGGAACATATCCCGGCATTGAAAATCTTATGTCCTATTCCAGGACATGGTCTACGCTTGTGCCAAGTTACATCCAAATCCGTGAAGAGTTAACAAACTGACAGTGATATTGATGTCAAAGCCACTCTGGCTTTGACATCAATATCACTATCACTACATATTATAAAACAAAGTCCCCCGCCGCGTCTGTCTGTCTGTTCGCGATAAACTCAAAAACTACTAAACAGATTTCATGTGGTTTTGACCAATGGATGGGGTTATGCATGAGGAAAGTTGAGGTGTATAATTCGTCCCGAAATTCCAACGGGAACGGGAAAAATGGAAAAGCTAATTTATAATAATAAAGTATGAATGCTAAATTTCATGTGGTTTGTTTTCTTCTTCGTGTGCATTCTTACTGTCTTGAACATCACCGTTTCATTGTTTATACATATTTCAAGTGTGGACCACACTGAGTTTGCTATTCACATGAATCTTACTCCAACCATTTTGCTACACAATTTCATGTGATGTATTGCCAATAAATGTTCCAGTTCTAACATATTGGAAACGTGACATTTGACTGTTACTTATGTAAGCTTTAACTCCGTAAAGTTACTGGCGTTATCGTTAGTCGGCAAATCTTGAAGTTAAAACTTATGAGTTGTGATGACTATATGAGACCAGTTTAAGCTAAGAAAATAAAGAGGCTCATCTTTGTTACCGACATACGATTCTTTCAGCTATAATGATTTATCAAAACTTCAAAATATATTGGATAGACTACGTATAGTCCCATTCATTTTTCATGATAGTCTTTTATGGAATGTACAAATTCTGCTTCACAGACCTCAATAAATACAAATAATAGTTACACAAAATTAGCCTGAAATCTGTAAAAATAAATGAGACAAACATTCTCGGGTCAGTGTTTCCGGTCGGTAACGTCTCGGTTCAATAGCTGCGATGATCCGAAAGAAAATACTTCTTGCTTGTGTAAATGCGCCTGCGACTGTCAATGGTGCAACTGCTAGTTGCATAGTTTACTGAGAAGTGTTTATGTATTTTTCTGCTTGATAGTCATAAAATGATGATTGCCATTTATTAAATGGTAATGACGTAGCTGATGGGGGAGGCGGGTGTATTGGAAAAGCCTTCACAAATGAGAAAAATAATAATTGGTAAATTCAGCCCAGTTTCAGGCACATGTTTACGGTCGATGTGACCTTTTTTGTCGCAGCTTTAAATCTACACTAATACAATAAAACTGCAGAGTTTGGATGTTTGTTTATTTGTTTGTTTGAACGCGCTAATCTCTGTAACTATAGTAGGCGCCAGATAATCGTGGAATAACGGTCATTGACCCACCTACAATTATTGACATTTTTAATTTGAAAAACGGAATTAATGACACAAAGCTGTCCCGAATCATCATCTCTCGTGATCCTTAACATTGTCTAATAATGAAAAACGATTCATATTTAATTGTTCAGGTACCTATGAACAGTTATTAGGGAAAGGTCAATATACTTTATTCCACATTTATCTGGCGCCTACTATAGTCTGATTTGGAAAATTATTTTGTGTATATAATAAATGATAGCCACATTCATGAGGAAGGCTATAGGGTAAAACCAGGATAGTTGCCCCAGGGGTATAGTTGCCTCGATTTTAATTACTCTAGCTTCGCGGATGAATCACATGTTATTTTATTTATCAATCGAGAGACTTTACAACGACAACTAAGTAGACCGTGTTGCATGTGTCTGTGCGATTGCATGGGAAGGCAAGGTGCGATCAAAGTTTTTGCGCGATAAAAATCTTCTTTCTCGGCGGGGCACCTATCCTAAACGTAATTTACATGGATTAGGCAACTAACCCCCATATGGGATAGATGTCACAAAATTTAGAGGTCGACAAAAATCGCCAATATTCTGGAAATATCAAAAATAATGTTCTTTACTTTCACAAATTTGAAGATAATAAACCAAAGTACCTACCCGTTTTATGAATAAAGTGACAACTAACTAAATATATAATAATTATATATTTTTATAAAAAGTGTGGCAACTATCCGGCTTTTACCCTACAGGAACGAGAAAAAGCCTGGCAGGGCGGACCCTTTCTATCCAAAATTACCATATATTTTATCAAAAAGTATTCAGAGAAAAACATCCATTAATGTTATTGAACTTTCTTACAAAAAATGCCTATTACTTCACACCATATAATTCAAAAACAACCTTCCTACAAATGATCTAACATGACATAAACCAGCCATTCTGATCGATTACGTGCGTGTCACGTTCGATAGTTCCGTCACTGAGACATCGCTTGTTAATAAACAATTAAAACGTTGTTATTAATTGCTATTGTTAGTAATTATGTCATAATTTTCTCGTGGCTTCGTGTGGCTCCCACGCTTTTCCTTTGCAGTGTTCGCGGGTTTGGCATATCTTATAAGTACTGAATTATTGATTATGATACTATTTTTTAAGGATGGGAAATCATCAAATGACTTCTTCCGCTCTGGGTGGAGCGGTAGGGCGTGTCAGCCTCTTACTGACTAAAACCCATTCGTGTTCCTTCTAAAGCCCTTTGCGTTCCAGGGCCGCGGTGACTCTTTCGAACAAATTCCGCAACCCTGGCAGATTGATTATGATTTTGGTCTTCTCATTTGACTGCATCTTTGGTGTAGTGGTTGCAAACGTTACTGCTATGAGCATGAGTTCCTGAGTTTGGTTTGCAGGTCGTACAAAGTATTGTTGGCTTTTCCATCAAGAGTTTCTCAGTTGCTATTTAGGAAACCCAAAATTCAGGTGCAGCCTCAAATCTGAACTTGTTCTCAATATTTATTGAAGCATTTTTCCCAGTAGTCGTACATATGTGGACTTTATGCTACAATACACATAACATATAAACTTGCTTGGTGGCTCGATGATAAGTTATGTTATTTTTTTAGTTCTAACACATTTTTCTAGTTCATCATGGGTTCGAAGAATTATTGTTTGATTGGCTATCGGTAGAGTGCGCTTCGTATGTCTTGGCTCGCATGTATGTCTTGGCTCACATGTTAGATTTCCGCTCTGAACAAATATTTGTTAAACCTACAGACAGTTGTTCCGGGTTCGATATTTATATTTGCACTAGTGAGATTTGTGTGTACACTACAAGTGAAATTGTAGTGTAGGACAACATATTAAAGAAGTTTCTAATTTATATTCATCGAGACTCGGTATGTTATCTTGTGTGTAAAGATAGATTTGTAATATACATATTTATTTTATTTATTTATTAAAACTTTATGCACTAGTAAAAACACTGTACAAAGACGGACTTAATGCCTTAGGCATTTTCTACCAGTCGACCTTAGGGTGGTGCAGAGACAACATGGCAGGCGCAACTTAAAGAAAAACTAAAAATAGAGAGAAGAAAAAATATAAAAAACATTTATAAATACATAGATACATACATACACACAAACAAAGTTATTAAGAAATAACCAATCCAACGAATTACATATGTATGTATGTTAAAGTTTGATTGAAGATAAGTAAAGTAAAACGACTCTACAAATTTTAATAAATCAGGTTCGGTGATTTCTGGACGAAAACAAAAACACCGAACCCGATTTATTATTATTATTTTCTGGACGAAGGAGCTCGTGGCTAAAGAATAACAGCCGCACGGGTCGATCAAGGTTAAGTAACGCTTGCCAAGGTTGGTCTGTGGATGGGTGACCATCTTAACATACCGAGTTTCCTCCGTGCCCCGGAAAGCACGTTAAACCGTTGATTCCGGCTGTCATTTGTAGACCTTTGGCAGTCGTTATGAATTGTCAGAAGCCAGTAAATCTGACTCCAGTTTTGCCAAGAACTACCGTGTTACCCTGTTAATGGGTTGTGGAAGTCTGGTAGGCAGCCGCTCCATGTAAAATACTGGTATTCAGCTGAATCCGGTTTGACTGGAAGCCGACCCCAATATAGTTGGGAAAAGGCAATGCAAGAATGGTACGAGTCATGAGACAAAACTTATGGTCTACTCTAAAAGATATTACATTTTATTTTGCTGCACTTAACATTTCAAATTATTCCACCCAAGTGGAAAGAACGGTCTCTTGGGACCTATAATCTTCATGTAAAACATTGTAGCCCACACTTCTAAATAATAATATCGCAGCTAGATATTTTGTTATTAAAGACCATTAAAATAATTATACGACTAAATTATTCAGAACTACATACATATCTGCGATTTCAGACTACCTAATATTTACAAACTTTCATTTAGACAACGATCTCGTTTCTAAAACATTTAGTTTAATATCCAGTTTGTAACAATCGTTTAATGCTGGTCTAAGTATTATAGAAGCTAATGCTTTCTAAGATAAGATTTAAATGTTAATGTTATAAGGAACTTTGAACTTAGTTTTACCTTTTAACTTAATCCGGAAAACATAGATTTAAATATTTTTTTATGTATGTACAAGAACATTTAACCTGTGAGTTTTTACCGTACTCGATCCTGTTTTATAGATTTGACAGAAGCGAATTTTAGCGTTAAATGCTTGTGTTGTGTGTTTTTTGAAGTGAAGTGGGGAATGCATTATTCTCATTTTGCACTGCACAAATTGGTGAGAATACTACTAAGTGCACAACAAATTATAACCTTAACTAAACTGCCCCTAACCCTAACTGGGGTGGCTTGTAAATGGCTTTTTGTAAATTACCTTACTATTTCTCTCGTACTAATAGCTGTAACCCATCCAAATATAATCTGTACTAATATTATAAAGACGTAAGATTTGTATTTTGTATGTAACGAATAAACTTAAAAACTACTGGACCGATTTGAAAAATTCTTTAAGCAATGGATAGCTACATTATCAGCGAGTAACATAGGCTATATTTTATCCCCGTACTCTCACGGGAACGGGAACTACGCGGTTGAAACCGAGTGACGTCCGCGAGTACAAAATAAAAGCTGGGGAGTTTGTTGCGCCACTTCTTCTTCCCAGCTAAAACACTAGGAAGTGGTGACGGGCGGGCGTTTTGGGGGACTGTCTATATGTAGAACTTTGACGTTCAAAACCTAATTTTAATAAATGACTTTTGATTTTGATTTAATAAAATAAATAAATAAATAAAACAAAAACCTTACGTGCTACGGAATACAGATTTTTAAAGATCACTAATAACGTGTGTTGCACGATGCCTATGTTAGCATCTAATCTTGTCTTATTGTAAAAACATACCTATTTTGACTTTCATAATATCGTAGACCAACCAAGATAAAAAACCGGCTAAGTGCGAGTCGGACTGTCACACGAAGGATTCCGTACTATATACGGAAAAAAACTCGTTTCTTTTACGAGAGCGGCCTTTACTTTTTATTATTTTTTGTTATAGCGGCAATAGAAATACACACTCTGTGAAAATTTCAACTGGCTACCTATTACGGTTCTTGAGATACAGCACGCTGACATACAGACGAACGGACAGCGGAGGCTTAGAAATAGGGTCGCGTTGGCCTTTGGGTACGGAACCCAAAAACCCAAGTCCAAGCGCCTACAGAAGTGCTCATCGCAATAACAGCTCCCGAACAACTTGGAAGCAGTAAACAATATTGTGTATAAATCATCTCCAACACAACTTTACTCGCGGATTTAACCCGCGTTTAGCACTAACTTTACTCAGTTATCTCGTTATGACCTATAATGCTAAATATTATGTACATTTGCAATTACTTGCTGTTATTTACTGGAACTGTCTAAACTATGATTTTCATGCAGTAAACGTACTCTGTAACAGTTAGTATGGGCTATCGTCAAATTCGATGAGTTATTAACTCATTACAGTTGAATATTTACACGTACTTTAATCGGTTTAACTATTGTTTAACTGCGGCAGTGGCCGTGGTTAATGTCAGAATAGTTGATTGTTACGTAATAAGATAGGTTTAGCATTCATTTATATGAATGCTTTTTTTTAAGGATGGGAAATCATCACATGACTTCTTCCGCTCTGGGTGGAGCGGAAGGGCGTGTCAGACTCTAACTGACTAAAACCCTTCCGTGTTCCTTCTAAAGCCGTTAGCGTTTCAAGGCCGCGGTGACTCTTTCAAACAAATTCCGCAACCCTGGCAGGCTCTGACCCTAGCGGGCCCCGTCTCCTATGCTGACATCTCTTAGAGGTGCGCGTGAAACACAACGCGCCATTGACCCGGGCCTGATGGTGATCGGACAGCGAGCCACCCAACGCTCGCTGTCCGATTAATATGAATGCTAAACCTATCCTATATATTATATGCAGCAAATAGTGCACAAGTTGAACTTCTATGCTATCTCAACATGGAACTGCCGGGTTTAATGAGGAGGATACGGATGGGATAAGCTCGCCAAACTGTTCCCAATCACCACCACCAGAAAAACGCAGAGTCAATGAATCTAGACGAGTTCCGGAGAAATGATTCAACTGAATTGCGTCCCGCAATGAATTTAATCAAAAAGTAGGCACGGATAAAACGGGGTGGATAGAAATGATAGGGCGAATAAAAACGAAACTTTGCTTGGAATTTTCACGTTATTTCAATATTGTTTGCAGCAATGAAGAACTCCAATTTTTTTAACAATTATTTTATATTTAAATGGACGCTTTGTGAGAAACAATTAATATGGTATTTATGTAAAAAACCCAATAAAAGTTTGGTTTTATTTACCCTTGCATTTCTATCCACCCCGTTTTACGTTCATCGGAAGCCATCGTAGTGCTAAACTGAGGCAGACTAGCCAAAGCGGGTAAGGGGCACGTGATATTTCGTCAGTTCATGTCAATCCCGTACCTACAATTTTAACTCTTAACAATCGACAAGAGAGCGTCTCTAGAGCTTCTTGACGAAATTCGGAAGACAATTCTTAAAGCAATTTATTAGTATTCTGGACCCAATACCTCCATTCTTCCAGCTGTTACAAACAGTAGCTCAGTGACAGAAAACCGTATGTAACAGTGACAGTAACAGTCGGCTAAAAACTGTAAGCACAAGGACGCGCCGTGGTACGAGTATCAGTGGGTCTCGATAAATAACGCGCAGACGCCGATACTGGATCATTAATCGTAATTTATAGCATTCCTTCTGCCGGCCCTCTCGTAAATCATACGCGATAATTGTCCACCGATCTACGATTATGGAACGGTTAAGAATAAATGGGGAACAGATACGGAAGGTGGTCAAAAACTTCCTTTAATGCCTACCAAACCAAATGAACTGGAAAAATAGTTCGACGAATAGGTAGAGTGAATCATTTCATAAAAGAAAAAATTGGGATTCCAAATTCAAAACCAACCTATTGGCTCTGCCCTCTCTGATCGGCTTCAAGTTTAACCGGATGCAGCTGAGTACCAGTATTTTACAAGGATCTAACCTCCACAACCCAGCAGCTTGGTAATACGCTGGAATAATTGGGATCCCTATCTACCATCCCCTAAAGGATATTTATTTTCTACCATTCAGTGTCAGCATTCAATCATAGTTTTCTAGGGTATACCATTTTGCATTTCCTGATTAGTGCCATAAATGCCTAATATAGGGATTCGATTCTATTTGCATTGGATATTATCGTAATGTCTCCTCATAATCTTTAACTGCCCATAATTTGGTCTCACTACCTGATCAGTTAGACAAAATTATAGGATAGAAAACTAGAATATCTACTTACCTACGAAACCTGTTTGAAAAACTATCAAAGATGACACGAGTAGGTACTAATTTTAACCACAATAATTACACAGCTCGCCCATGTCAGTACATAGGGAATCATTTACTACTAACTACTAATCGTGTGATAAACGGATGTTTCTATGCAGTCTATGGCTAAATAATTTTCCACTAGCAAGCTAGTTATTACATGAGAAACTTGTATGTATCGCCGAGATCTCGCGAGAATTCCGGAGATTCTAGGAAGAGATGCGCCGGAGTCTCGTGTGAAGCGAAGTGCAGTAGGGCCTGTGTACCACGAAATAGCGCAGTAGCGATAGTGTTCTCTTAACTGTCGAAAATAGTGTATGCTGGTACATGGTCTCTTTGAAACCTCGCTAGTTAGGACACATTAGTTTTAATTCCGATCGCGGTATTAATAACTAGCTACTTTGACAACTTCATGATTTATTAACTGAGACTGTTATTGTAATTTGCAATTCAAAATTCCTTACTTGGATAATTACACAAACGATTATAAGTAAGACAATGAATTGTTAGAAACTTGTGTTGTCTGACTGAAACTGTACAGCCCTACGTATTGCATCTGTGCCGCAAATTAATCAAAATCAGCACTTTGAACGTCAAAATTTACATGAAAACAGTCCTCCAAAAATCGACCACCCCGTCACCACTTCCTAGTGTTGTAGCTGGGAAGAAGAAGTGACTCAACAAACTCCCCAGCAAAACATCTGTCTGTAAAATTTGAAGAACTTGAATTTAAACAATGGTTATACAGTAATAGAAAGCAAAGACCACAAAATTCTTAAAAGTCAAAAGTAAATTAACCCTTGAACCACATCGGAGCCATATGACTCATCCATCAGCCGCTGTTTGTCTCGTACGCGCGGATTATCATAAAGAAAGTGGCGCGCGCGCATCCGTGTGGTTTCCCCGCGACGAGACGAGAAAACTGCGGAGACGTCGCACTCTTGCCTTCGATGAGCAGGGCTGGTGAATATGCTCAAACAACCAGGTAAATTCTGTATCCAATGACACGTTGCGGAATTTGTTCGAAAGAGTCACCGCGGCCCTGGAACGCAAAGGGCTTTAGAAGGAACACGGATGGGTTTTAGTCAGTAAGAGTCTGACACGCCCTTCCACCCAGAGCGGAAGAAGTCATTTGATGATTTCCCATTCATAAAAAACAAACCAATGACACAGAATGTACCTGGAGATTTTGCTAGCAGATAGTTCTCGTTGAGGTATCTCCCCTTGACATGCAATCACATGGGTTTATTTTAAGAGTTTCCTTTGTGACTCCCAAAAGTATGATGCTTGATGACAAAGAAAGTATTTAAGGTTTGTTACCGTTATCCAGCAAGAATAAGAGCCGCATGTTCTTTCTCTGGATTCTTGAAAGCAAGATGAGAAAGTATTATCTTACGTCAATTCATAAATGTAATCCTACTTCAATCATCCAACCGTTACCCAAGCATGAATTGTTCTGCCAGGGTTGCGGAATTACTTCGAATGGGTCACCGCGGCCCTGGAACGCAAAGGGCTTTAGAAGGAACACGGATGGGTTTTTAGTCAGTAAGAGTCAGACACGCCCTTACGCTCCACCCAGAGCAGAAGAAGTCATTTAATGATTTCCATCCTTAAAAAAAAATACAAAAGCATGAATTGTTAAGAATTATTCCCCCTTATAACTTTACCTTGAGATCATTTCGAGGCCCATGCATGATGCAATATATCCTTCCTTTAGATCCAATATAGCTAATTTTATTACAGACTTGAGCTGATCAATTCACACTTACACTGAATACCAGATTATTTGCACAAATTTATGCGTAAAACTCACGTTGCAATCGACATGAATTGAACGCGGATATGCCTCAGATTAACCTTAGTTACGAGTATCGGTGTCACGATCCTGATTACCCTAACTACCCCACTGGCGGATCCAGGGAGGGGGGGCTAAGGGGCTCAAGCTCCTCCCAAAAAATCGAGATATTTTTCGAAGTCTACAACCTAACGTCATTGAGGAATTCACGAAAAGTAATCATGTTATGAGTTAAGCAAAATAAAATGTCATGTGCTTTTTTAGTGTTTACTTTGCTCAAACCTACGCTCAACGGGGTCAAGCTCTCCACCCGACAATCCTGGATCCGCCACTGCTAACTACACCAGCTCCTACATATTCATAGCGGTATCAACGCTGTTGGTTAATTGTTTAATACAGATTGTATATTATAAAGCCGTTATATCGTTTACTCCGCTTGTTCGAATCAATGGGCTGAATTAATTACTGAGTAGTTCGAGCCACTATCGTGGGAATCTTGTGGGTTTAACTTAACTAAGTATGTTTGCACTTTGATACCTTGACTTCATTAGCAACGTCGATCTTGAAAGCGTGAACTCGTGGTATTTAGTTGATCGACATATCTGTAATTAAATTGTATGGTCTCACCTTTAGCCGGTTTAAACTAGAGACGATTAACTTGTAAAATTCCCTGTAACCAAAGTCCAATGGTTAATGCTTTTATATTATTCTAGCTGTTCTGTATGGTGTCGGACTTAAAAGAATAGCACCATCCCATCACTTCCCGTGGGTGTCGTAAGAGGCGACTAAGGGACTCACCAGAGAATGGGCAGCAGCATTATCTGTGCATTGCAACAGCTACACTGCAATCACCAATCCGCCTGCCAAGCGTGGCGATTATGGCAAATACCCCCTTGGAGGAGGCTTATGTCTAGCTGTGGACGTCTTTCGGCTGAAATGATGATTATTCTAGCGTTTCTAAATGCTCAAAAATAATAAAAGATTTGTATAGTAGTGCTACAAATCTGAAAACGACGCCATCAGTAGAAAATTAAACGATTAGACAGGTGCTGGCAGGGTTGCGTAATTTGTTCGAAAGAGTTACCGTGGCCCTGGAACGCAAAGGGCATATGGAGAAACACGGGTGGGTTTTAGTCAGTAACAGGAGTCATTTGATTTCCCATAAAAAAAGCATTTGGGTGGAAGAATACGTCCTGGCGGTCCCGGTCAAAGGTAGCTGCAGAACACCGTGTGGTTTTAGTCATTAAGACCCCACCACAGTGCCTAGGATATCCACGAAGATTCCAAATGTTAAAAAAGATAGAAGAATATGGCAATACAAAGGTAGCAGTAACCCTTGAACGCTTAAGGGTTAATTTTGAAAAGAAAAGATGTGTTAACCCTATGCTTTCCACTGGTGGTTGTTAAATAGCTTCATTACAAATGAACGATAGGACGTCCGATGTATTTAACTCTATGCTCGTTTTCTCCAAGAATGACACACGACTTTCCTCCAACCATGTCGCTAGCTACATGCGTCCATAATAGGTTTATTTTTAATAGGTCTACCTGTCTCGTACTACTTTTTAGAACTTCACTATCGCTAGTTGTTAAACATTAATAAAAAATAGGTAAAATAGTGGTATATTTTCAAGCATCTTCCCAATTACCATACACCAGAAAGATATACGTTGCCATTTGACCTCTCTAACTTACCCATCGTAGTTGTAAAAACATTAATCCAATAGATTCAATCTCCGTTGACCCCTAAGGACTACCTACACTACCACGAAAGAGAAACGCAGTTATTTTTAAATCTCTCATTAGAAGCCTCGACAGCTTTCCATTCCCATAAATCTAAGCTGTACTGGTTACCATAAATTACCTAAATTGTCGGTCCGGGCCGCACACGGCGCTCGGGGGCCTGTCCTGACCGGCCCTGAGATATGGGGCCCTCGGGTCCTTATTAAACAGGGACCATGGGTACTTCTAGCGGTAATAGATATGAATTAGTCGTCGGTAGTGGAAGAATGGACAAATTGGACAAGCCGAAGTCATTAACTAAATATAACGGCAGTGAAAAACAATTATAAACCCTATGGTTTATTTCGGACGTCCAACTGATGTCATTTACTCCTCAATTTAGTAAATAATTATCCAGAAATGGATGGTGTTTGTCCAAAATGATCTTCGTGTACAGAAGCCATAACAATTTCGAATATAATAAACTACAATCAAGTGTATTTGAGCTCCAGGTGACTGAGTAATTATAGAAAGTTAAGCACGAACTAATTTCCCTGTCAAAGGATTAGTTTAAAATATTGTTTGGATTCGACGGTAACATGCCATTACTGTTTATTAACTTTTATAACTACTTTAAAATCGAATTAAAAATTAATCTTTAAATTATTTAGGCTGAATGAACCGTTGCTGAAAAAAAAAGATCTGACGGAAAGGCTGAATAGCTTCAAGACTTTTGCCTGTCTAAACAACTACTAGAAAAGGCGGGAAATATGACATGTAGGTCGACCATAGTGTAAAAATAATTGCATTTTGTTATCGGTCGCTAGCTTTTCCAATAAGGAAGACTACCATAGCTAGTATTATTGGATTATATAATAACTTTCCCTACTAAAGTTTAATATCGTAGTAAAATGTGTAAAACAATAATTGGTTGGCGTTTGAACACTAGGTTTACAACTTTGTGTTTGTGTGAGCATGAATAATGCCCACACCATGAGTGTTGTGAAAGGTAAAGTGAAAATGCGTTAGGTGCTAATTATTCATTGATGTTTCCAGCCTATTTCTGCGGATTTTCTCTGTAGACTGTTTTTCTGTGTGAAAAACTGTTTTTTTTTTTAAGTCTTAAGTAAATCTGTTTTAAAGACGTTGGAAGATTTTAACTTTTACTGACGCTTGCTCGAAACATCGGCAACGGCAACTCAATTTCGGAAACCAGAGTGCCAATGCCACTAAATTGTCAAGCATCTCAGTCGCAATCTGCCAAGTAAACTCATTTTAACAAATACATTTTTGACAATCTGACATACGAATGCGAACGTTGCAAAAATTTTTACAAATTGGACCTCTACTGAATTTACCAAATAAAGTTAAATGTTATTTATTGCTGTAATTTGATTTAAATAAACACCTGTACTTACACGTCAAATAATTTAAAAAAATTAAACATATTTTAAAACTAAGATAACGTCGAAAATAAGCATGCACTAACATTAATGTCGTTTTTACTGTGATTTGTGACTACTGCGTTTTATTGTTTATATGAGTCTTTTAGATACTTGAAACAAAACGATTTAATTTTATTACATTGAGTGTGATATTAATAATTTAATTTGTTGTTGTTCCAGATGTGCGTGTAGAGCAGTGTTGCGGAGTGGCGCGGCATGGGCCAGGCTGGCAGCCACGCGCAGCCGCCGCAGCGCGGTCGCCGCGCGCACACGCTGCCGCACGACCCACCGAGACTTGCACCTAAGGTAGGTAAGCCTGAGGGCCACTTCTCTCTTGTCCGCAGCTGGACAACAACTCACTATTTAGCAGTCTACTGCTGAACATAGCTCTCCCAAATTGCGTCAAAATGTCGGTTGTTCGACTTACGTATCTTGTCCATCCCAAGCGTCTTTTTAAAGTCATCGTTCCATCTAGCTTGCTGCTGGATTCATCCACAGACATGAGCAATAGACTGAGCGATACCCTTACAGAATGACTACTCAGTAGAAAGCGACCGTGTGGCCTCTTTCTGTCAAAGACGTGGCCTGATCAGAATTTTAGAAAAATACTATTACACAAATACAGAGGCACTCGACCGTCAGCGGTAGTGTGGCGAACGTGATTGTCGGAACGTCAAAAATGCATGGAAATTTTGATAAACGCTGTCGAAATGTCACGTGATCAATCTAAACTAATATTATAAAGACATTTTGATAATCGGCATTGCTAATAGAATAGCACTTTGATATAGAGATAAGCGATCGTGTGGCCAGAGGCTCTCAAGGCACGTCTGGCCGCACGATCGCTGATCATTCTCTAGACGAATTTACTTTATACTTGGACACGAAAGCTCAATCCATCATCACACGATACGCTTGCCGATATATGGTCTCAACTGAAATACTTTCTGCTTCAACGGCTGCCGGAGTTCGGCTGTTCCTAGCTGTCGCCAGAAATTAAGCCGCCACAACTACTGCCTTTCCATCACATTTCATCACATACAATTTCCATCACAATGCATTTAAGGGATAAGACTAATTATGGAACCAATGTGGAATGAAGTGTTTGTTTTTTCCGGGCTTTATGATGATTATTGAATTGTTTCAACAATTGTTAAAACAACAATTTGTTGAAGAATAAATAAAAATAAAGTTCGCCTCCTGTGAGCAAATCCATTGGTGGGCTGCACAGTTTTAAATTAGAGAGAGTTTATCTATCAGTACTATCCTTCAGTTCCGTATTCCGTAAGCACTGGTATACGTAATACTAAACATACCCATCTAGATATTTAAAGACTTATAATATCCTCATCCTTATGCGAGGTTAATTGGGAGGATTTAAATGAGCGTATAAACTATAAATTAATAGTCACGCGATTATAAGTTATAACAGTTAATAGTTATTTATTTTGTAATAATATATGATCGTGCCACACCGGTACGCTGTCAACCGTATCATTTATATTATACTTTCATTGACTGTAATAAAATAATAATAATTGTTTGGTCATCTTAACACACATCTGCTTTCGTCGTAAATATCTTTGAATAGCTTGTTGCTTATATCTATTAACTACTATTATAAATTGTTTACCTAAAGAATTATCAAAGCATCAGAATAGGGCGTTCTTTTCTTATTGCTTTACCGAACAGAATATTAAGGGCGACGGTCCTCTAATGATTCTGGTATCTTATGGCCAGTGATCGGATAATCGGGCGCTTATATACCTAAACTTCTTCCCGTGAAAGAATAATATGGACATTCCTTTCTGAATAAATAAGTAATCCCGGGTACCCGGGATTGAACAATAAATGGAGCTACACATAAAATTACAACTGTTTCAATTCCCTAAGTAGTCAGGGCATTTTGACCAATCTCAAGAATTTCGAACGATTCCGGGATTCGGGATTCTGAAAAGCATGTCCGTATTATTCTTTAGTGGGAATAAAGTGAAGTTTAGGTATATTAGCGCCCGAGTATCCGATCACAGCTTATGGCTCATATTTAATTAAAATATCGACCTACGATCTCCATCAGTACCAGTTCAGTCTTTTGAAACAACAATGTAAACACTAAAAATAATAATAAATTTATTTATTTAGACTAACAGGATGAATTTTTAAAGTTTGTTTGGATGGTCAAAGCCGAATCTATGAGGAATATCGGAGAACACTGAAAGGAGTCTCGAGCCCGATTTTGATGAAAACAAAAACAGCATCTTTGAATTTTTGAAAAATCGGTATTCCTAGCCAGAAATCGAACCGGAAAAAATACACCCTGTATTGTTGCACCATCCGAAAGTGTCGCTACTAAGGATGATCAAATTCTGGGAGGTAATAAACACATGGCAAACTAAAGGACAGTGCTCATTTCTAACACCGTCGGATGATGTAATAATACCGGGTGTGTTTTCCCACCGCTGGGCCTTTACTTCCCTTTCCAATTTTAGCTTTTCCTAGTCTAAAGCAATATTATACAGTGCTATGTCCTTCAAATTGATTTCTTGCAATAAGTCACCAAAACATAACGTGTTGATATGTATCGCCAATTTTTGCCAAAGCGTCGTTAACACCGTTCTGCTACTCAGGTACTACCAACGCTATGCGAGTCCCCGCGGCTGCGCAGCACCGACAATGGCGCCATCCTGCACTCGGGGGGCACCATCAGCGGGAGACGACCCAACACCATGCACGATAATGTGCCGCACGGACATGTGGTAAGGAAACACTTTCGATACCAATCGTAATTTGTAGAGATGGTGACTATAGAAATGCTTGTGTTTAAACTCCTACCAGAAAAGTACCTATTTTACTACCAAAAAATTCAAAATACCTGCCAGAATAAATGCTCACCAAATGGCGAAATTGGAGCCGCAAAACAGGGCTCTATGGTTTAAAAAAAAAACAACCACGAGAGTGGTGTTGGACCACGCACAGTATAGGGTTCCGGAGTTACCCGTCTTCTAAACCATGCCAGAAAAACAATAAAAAGTACATAACTATTATTACAAACCAAAGTTACAAATGCACTTGGTTTTAAGTCTTTTTCTATGGAATTATTAGCAATTTTTTACTTACCCTGTTCCATTTTATAAGTTGGTCGACTATTACTCATTAACTCGTTAAGCCTAGGTAGCGGTTATAGTTTGCCTTTTAAATTCATTGTATGAATAACTTTAAATTTCGGAAGTCGGTGTCATAAAACGAAAAACACCGACTTCCGAAATTTTAAGTTATTTTATACTTTGTAGTGTTTTTATTTGGAAGTCAGTTGTATTTTTTTTACATAACAACTGATCGATGATTTTAACTTTCTTATCGCAATCGTATCGAAAACTCACTTCACTGAACCAATTGTTTTATTTTTCAGCACGCTAACGTGTACCGGTCGCGGTCGGCAGGTACTTCGGGGGAGAACAACGAGATACGATCGCGGGAGAGAGACCCCCTGCACAGGTCTCACACCAACCTGGAGCTACGCCATGACAGTGAGTACTTGGACCCATCGCCTTAAACAGTTGAAGAACAACCCAGGGTGAATGCTGTAAATCAATGTTTAAAGAAAGTTCTTCTCATCTTTTTCTGCCTACCCTTCTCAAATACGTTAGGGTTGGCTAACAATCTAACATGATCCTGAATACACTATTTTTTTACATGAAACGACTTCAAAAAATCTTAAGTTAAAAAAAATATGCTTTGTGATAAGCAAAGACACCTGAACCAATTGCAGTGCGATAAATGTTCATATAGCTGATATACAATGTTTCTTGTTATTGCAGGCAGTAGTATAAACAAGCGATTTGGATCTGAACCAGATTTAAGAATAGAGGAGGAACAGAAAACGAGAAATGGAAACAAACACTTTCGAAAAAAATACAGAGCACCCCCACCACCCACCAATGACGTAAGTAGTCATCGTAAAAGTTATGCTGTAGATCCACACGAGGTCTTGAAAAGTATGATATTAATTCTATTCAAATATTGTTTCAGAACTTCGAGGGTTCATCGCCAGATTCCAGCGAAGGGAACGCGAGACCTGAACCCCAGAGGAAACTAAGACTGTTCAAAACGAGAAACGAAACCAAAAAACTGAACGGTCAAGAAAACTTGCAGTTCAGAAACTCTTACCACGAATACAAGTCACTCGACATGACCGACAACGCAGCATTCGAGAGACGATACAGATCTCCTTGCAAGGACAAGGAACAGCACTTCAAGTACCCTGACAACCAGGACATGGTGCAGAGCACCGCCTCGCTCAAGAGAGAGGAACGACTCATACAAACGAAGCAAGACTACAGGAAGACGAGGATAGACAGGATGAGCGGCTGTCGAGCCAAGACGTCCAAGAACGAACACAGCGAAGCGTGGAAGACGCCACTATTGAACAGAAATTTCAGATACTCCGAGAGGTTCAAGAAAGATGACAACGAACTGCCCGCGCTCAGAAGAGAGAGGACATTCGACGAAACCTTGATCGCGAGTGAGAGAGAAAGCGAATCCTCTAGAGCGGCGCACGAGAGCAGGATGAAAGCCATCGCGGAACAACTCAGGGGGGGCAAACTTAGCCCTCTAGCGGAGACAAGCAAACCGTTGAGAAAATCTCTTCCTTCACTATTGCAGAAAAATAATGAAGAAAAAGATGAATTTCAAACTGAACTGAAGAAGGCCACGAGTAGAATTAGAAACCAATTAGGCAGTAAAGTTAATGATAGTGAAACCAGAACTAGTCAAGAGAAGAAAGAGTTGAGGAGCCCATCGAAAATACCGAGTAAAGTCAAAAAGTCTAGTCCGCAGAGTGCTGTCAGTAAGCCTGAAGCGAAGGTGATCAGTAGGAGGCCTTTGAGTCGAAGTAACGAGGACAAAGCTAGACAGACAAACAACAACAGTAGTAACGCTAAGATATCGGACAATAAGTATAAGATGAGCAGCAAGGAGAACAGCCGCCCGATGCCGGACAGAGGGCAGGCCTCCGGGAAGGAGTCCACGCCTGAACACTCACCCACTAGGAAGTTGGAATCGTTGCTAAACCAGTCTTCGAAAGACAAGTAAGTCGCATTCTGTCACCGTGTTTCTGAATCATTTATGCTCTTTTTTATCGATTTCTATCTATAGCTGATTCTTATGCCTGCTTGTGTCAAGGTGTTTATTCTTCCTAATTATTTTTTTTTGTTGATGATGTTTTGTTTCTGGACTTTCCTCACTCTGCCTTTCTCATCTTAATCTATACTAATATAATAAAGAGGAAAGATTGGTATTTTTGTATGGAACGAATAAACTTAAAAACTACTGGACCGATTTGAAAAATTCTTTCAGCAATGGATAGCTACATTATCAGCGAGTAACATAGGCTATATTTTATCCCCGTACTTCCACGGGAACAGGAACTACGCGGGTGAAACCGCGTGACGTCCGCTAGTAAACTATATTGTCGTCATCTCAATTTTTTTATATTTCAGACAAAAGCAGCAGCCTCCGTCGAAGCAGTTCTACTTCGGCATGATTGAGAGCAAGCAGACGAACACGCACGACCACCTGAAGGACTTCCCCGGGCTGGGCAGCCCCATCATCGAGGAGATCTCCAACTTCCACCTCATCGAGCAGAAGCTGCTCAGCTATCATGAGGAGGATGAAGAGTTTGATAAGTTCAATGCGAAGATGAAGGAGGAGAGCAAGATTAAGAATAGTAAGTGAAAGGCTTTAGTGATCGGGCTAAAAGTTATTTAAGTTCAAGTTTAAGTTTAAGTAGTAAATTTTCCTCAATCAAGAATTCTGAATTTCTTGATGTTTGGAATTTTGAAGTTTTTGGCAATAATAGTGAGTGCTGTTTTTTGACATGACAAAACAAACAACGTCTAATAAATCGATGAACGCCGGCTGCACGCACGAAAAAGGGTGACTCATTGTAACGTTACACTCATTGTAACGTTACGATCATTTCATCAATGTTTTGCTATGACGTTGTCACGTTAAACTATCGTCCGTAAACCGACTTTACAGACAACCAATTTTTTTTTGCTTTTCTTTAAAACGTCCCTTTGGAATTCCTTGGATTTATTCTAGTTAACATGGGACCCATACATAACTACTAAGAGCCCAGTGTAGAAGGAACAGTTTTTTTTTTATGTTCTTAAAAATAATGATCAAGTCAATAGTAACCCTTTACTTCTGGCACAGTATCGTCAGAGTCAGCGCTGTCGTCGGAGGGCTCGGAGGGCTCGTGCTCGGAGGGCTCGCTGGGCATCGCGCTGCGCCTGCGCCCCACACTGCCCAAGAAGCAGCGCGCCGTGCCGCGGTTCTCTCCTGCAGCCGCCTGGAGACAACTGGCTTCCTTGGATGATCATCTTGCTGCAGGTAACTATCCTTTAATATAAACTACGCGATGCACAATGGTTTTTGTCCCACTCTTAACTCAAAGCTACAGATAAACCGCACATCCACTACTTAAACCACCCTAACTGCTATTACATAAAACAAGGCGTCACTCGGCGTAACTTTACCAATTACCTTTTCTGTTTCATTCCTTAACTCGACAAAATGTACAAAACACCTGATTTTCTTCTCGATTTTGTGTTTGGTCCCAGAGTAAAAATTGGCCATAATGATGAGTACAATGGCCCCTTAAGAGGTATTGGGTTTATTCTGTTACACGTTGTATAATTTTTAAAAAAATCTGCAGGTATGAAATGCTACGACACTAGCTCTTTTTTAAAGACCACTTCGCCCGCGATTTCGTCCGCGCGGATTTAGTAGGTACTCTACAAACTTCAACGCTCGCTCTACCCCCTGGAAAATTAAGCAAAACGATTTTTATTAATTACCCAGCCATTTCTGCTGCAGATTCTGTGGTCTCTGGATCAACGCAACTATCCACCCCGTTCATATATAAAATATAATTTCATATTGTTTTTTTTACAACAGAAACCCAACCCCTAGCAGTGGAGACGAAGATGTCGGGCGACATATCGGCGGAGTCGTCCCCGAGGTCGGACCAGTCGGCCGACAAGTCGGGAGACTCCGGCATCTCCGGCGACCACGCGCACTCCGACCACAGGATAGACTCTCCTTCCAGACATCATGTGAGTATATCAAGATATGAGACGAGAATGTTAAGACGAACTTAAGATAGGAGCCTACGTCTTCCTGACTTCAATGAATTTATAAACTCCAAAGATATTGAAACCAGCAAGCTTTGTTCGGCAAATGAAACTGAAAAACCTGAAGGCGGTGGTAGCGCCAGGGTAGACCTCGAAATTCAAATTTTCTTCTGTTTTTTGCAATTTGCAAGTCAGTGTCAGGCTGTATGTTGAACAAAATATGATTCGCGACCGTAACACGAATTTAACTCGATTCATTTAACTCGATTGAATGGTTATTTCATAAAAAAGTAATTCAATCGAGTTACATGACTGATACAACCTGTATTGATGATGTTAATTATTATAACTCAGTAAAGCCATATTTGTTACGGTCGCCAATCGTATTTTTATCAACATACAACCTGACACTCACCTGCAAAATGCAAAAATCGTATGAAAATTAGAATTTCGCGGGCTACCCTGGCGCTTTCACCTTAACGAAAGAAGAAAACCATAGATAGAATTGTACCGATAGTGCAAAAATCACATTGTATAAATTCTGAACTCATTGAACTCGCCTTGATTCGGTAGCATGATGCTGAAGGTGTTGCCTCTATAATAGCCTCACAGACTCAGCTTAGCTCTATTTCCGATTAAATTGAAAGGCCAAGTACGACTGAACCAAAATATATAGAATACCAGCTCCTGTCTGCGGCTTTGCCCGCGTAAAAGTCGAATCGCAAGGGAACACATTCATCATCATCTTCATCTTCCTGCCCTTATCCCATGTTACTTGTGGTCGGCGCAAAACGTTTTTTTCTTCCATTCTGTCCTGTCAGCCGTCAGCAAGGGAAGATACTCTCGGGACGAAAAGACGATCTATCCAGTTAGTGTGATATTTGTCTGTTTAATCCAAACCCATTCAGTTGTTAAGATGTAACGAGCAGACAGACGGAAAAAATACTGTGTTTTCTTCTTTCTTTTAAACCCATGCATCCAAGGTTGTCTTTAAAAGATCGCTTCGAGCAATGAGGCCGCTCATTTTATCACCCTGTGTTAAGTTTTCTTCATGTATATTTTTTAAATTTATATGGTGTACATGATAAAGAGCTTTCTATAATGAAGTCTCCGCCTCATTGTAAGTTATCCCACGTTCCCTAGGCTACGGAGTCCAGCCCGGCGGCGTGGACGCCGCAGCAGGACCTGGGCGACAGCAGCTCGGAGGGCGCGGGGGGCGGCGCGGCGCCGCGGGGCGCGGGGCTGGCGCGGTACAGCCCGGGACACCAGCCCTTCAGCCTGTCGCTGCCGCGGGACCAGCACGAGCGAGTGAGTGCTCGGCCGCACCTGCCGCG
>NDFZ01005397.1:36863-67175 GCA_002192655.3 Mamestra configurata | reverse complement strand
TGTACCTTGACGAGAACATGGATCCTTCCAAATTATGGCGTCGTCCTAATACAAAGCTATCATCGTGCGAATACCCGATCAACGCAATATTTTTTTTGGTAAAATAAGATGTCCTTTATCGGCGCATTCGGGTTTCCGATAATCGCTTTGTATTAAGGGGAAACCTAAGCCTTCTAAGTTCAAATTAGCATGTGGCAGTAGTAGCTAAGACCTTACGTGAGGTACATAGATGTCTAGACTATTCATTGCTTCAACTACACATGATGGATCATTCAGTTCGAGGAACTGCTAGCCTAATAGAAGACCAACTTGGTCGTCGTTGCCAAATTTCATGTCGTAGCTTCGATTTCAATTGCTCTATGTTTTTACATCTCAATAGGTACGTCTCAATCTGGACTCGCAAATTGATAAATTAATGTAGTAGTGAAGTTTAGATAGATAATCGTGGTGACTAACAAACTAATGGGAACTAAATTCTCTCCTAACCTCCCGCGGCCGCTGAAGAGGAGTAAAGGTACTCACATGTTCTTAACCTTTGTATGGTGATGGGCAGTGAAGTGGTGACGGGTTATAATGGTCTTCTCGTAGTTACTGACTTCGGATCTTGGCGTGTGCCTTTCATTTTTGTATCCGAATCGTAATTTTATGTTCTCAAATAACGTTATCTTAACTACTATAGATTATTTTCATGTATTCTGCTTGCATGGGGTATTTGTGTAGCTTTAGATTTATTTTATGGTCTATCTATTTTTATCAATCTTGATGAAGTTTTAAAGTACACTTCAGATAAAAGTTTTCTTCGAAAATAAAGTACCTTTATTGAAATCCCTGTCATTTGTAAATCTTTGGCAGTCGTTACGGATTATCAGAAGCCAATAAATCTGGCTCCAGTCTATCCAAGTATTACCCAGTTAATGGGTTGTGGAGGTCTGGTAGGCAGCCGCTCCACGTAAAATACTTGTATTCACCTGAATCCGGTTTGACTGGAAGCCGACCCTAATATAGTTGGGGAAAGGATAGACAGATCAGAATTAACATCCCTTAATTTCCAACCAAATATTCAGCTTCATATCATTCCTCTGTAAATCCAATCCAATTTCTTCTTTCTCCTCATTTTGCCTTTGACTCTCTGCATATTCCTCTTCGAATGATCACCTTTATTCCTCATCAGCTCTCAATGTGCTAACAACACAACACTCTTCCCTTAGTTTAAAGCGATGTCGTGTTTCTACGACTGTTTCCAGGGCAAGCAGTTAACTCAAGGCTTCAATAGTCTACAGAAGCTTCGGAAGTCGGTCTCCGGGGCTTTGGGAGCGGCTTTAGGTTCCAGAAGATTCGATTTAGAACATGAGCCGATGCTTGAAGAGCCGGAACAGAACTGGTTTCTGACGAAGTCTGCGCCGAATTCGCTGAGCAATCCACTGATGTTCCAGCAGCCTGCCAGGGCGAAAGGGTCTGAAGATGCTATAAAGGAGGAGGAGTCTTTGCCGCCGTCGGAGAAGGTGAGTGTGGGATGAGATTCTTGGTACCTAGGTTGTCTCAAAGACATCATTGCCAAAAACACAAACACGCACAGTTACAAAATATCTCTAAAATAATTAAATATAAGTAACAAAAACGCGTGTGGTTAAGTTTATCCTTAGGTTTGGGTAAGGCATCCCTTTTTCTCACATTAAAAAAATATATTATAAAAATTATTTTGACTTAAAGTACGATGCGAAGTGACGGTTTTTCCCGAAAATTAGCTCGATTCTTATTATATTCCGAAAGTTTCGAAGCCCTGGAAATAGTCGGACCTTTGGTCTCGAGTCCCGGGACTTTGAAAATGTTCATACTTCCCAAACCCTCGTATATCCTTTAAATAGGAAACGTTAAAGTATGAAGTTTCAACTAACTTCTAATATTTGAAAAGCAGTTTTCAACTCATTCATAGACAAACATGTTTTTATCAATGTAAAACTTCCTCTCTACAGATACTTATTTATAATAAGCTATTGTTTCTACCAACAACTGCTTGAGGAAGAATAAAGTTCTATAATTTACAAGTAACCCTCAGCCAACAGAAAACGGAAGTTCTTCATAAACATTTACTTAATTCCCGAGCTAGTCACAATAAATTCTACAAAACATTGAGAATGGATCATTTGTTTAACAGCTCTTTGTGTTCGGTTGTGTTTACATCTGTCATGTTGAAGTAGATGTTTCAGCCACACTGTGAATATTAACTTCCTAAAGTTACACAAATAAGTCTTCAGAATATTGTGACTTCAGTTTTTAACTCTGTATGGATATAGCGAGTTGTTCTGGTAATAATAAATAATGGTTCTATAGTTCTTGGAGGAAAGTCATAATGACCGAAGTTGCAGATAAAGGCCCAAGCCTACTAACTTTAATTGTACTCTATGCGAAAAAGACTTCAGTATGTCATACTGCACAAGTATCTTTTATTTATTTATAACTAGTTTAATAAATTCTTAACTAACTATATACACTAGAAATAAATGAAAAATTCTGACTAAATTAACCCTAAAATATAGCGTCAAAAAAATTATCCGCATCGCTGTCGACTGGAAGTGTACTTAAAAGACTGGCGGATGCTAATTCTTTGACCAAGGTAAAAAGCAGCAAGCCCGTGGGTCACACGAAGTGGTAACTAAGCGTCTTGAGAGATCGTTAAACAAGTATGAGATGTTAGTACCTACATATTTTTGACGCATGTAATAAACCTATCTTCAAGAGCTAAGCAAAAACAATAATGGCCGTGATACACATGCCTGTAACTTACACAAAAGTGTGTAAGTATCATGCAAGCCATTGTGCTATAGCTAGTTCTGATTGGTGAATGTCACTATGGCATGCTAGTTACTTGCATACTTGTGCTAATTAAAGGCATACATATATGTTTATCACGGCATTTTTGTATGGTGAGCAATTAAGAGTATTTCTATTCTATTCTACACAACTAATTTCGGCGTGTATGTGCAGGAGGAGCTGGGCACGTGGCGGCCCGGCACGTCGTACCTGTCGTGGGGCGGGCACGTCATGTACTTGCCGCCCGCGCCTGCCGCAGAACAACCGCTGTCCATGCTCGGGCCCATCGACAGACCTATCAGGTTGGTATTTTATAAATTAACACATTTCATTCATCAATTTATTCAGTTCAATAGTGAATAGGTTACTTCTAAGCAAGCGTGCTCCGTCGTCGACCACATCATCGCTTTACATCAGGTGAGATTGTGGTCAAACTGGAGCCATCAACAATTTATTCAAGTACGTAAAAGATGAATTAGCAAGATTGTTTTTCTTAAGAAAAGACATCAACGCGTCGTTTACCAAACGTCGGGTGTAAAAGAAGAGCACCATCCCATCACTTCCCGTGGGTGTCGTAAGAGGCGACTAAGGGACTCACCAGAGAATGGGCAGCAGGATTCTCTGTACATTGCAACAGCTACACTGCGATCGCCAACCCGCCTGCCAAGCGTGGCGATTATGGCAAACGCCCCTCCAGGCCTATGTCCAGCAGTGGATGTCTTTTGGCTGATATAATGATTATGATTGAATTAAGCTTTTGTGTGAAAATTTATGTCATCGTAATCTATTGAACATTGATGCTTTCTAGATTTTATTTAGTACAGTGAAATTCAAAAATAAGATAGTGTTTAAACGCGAACCTATCAATGATAAAAAACTGCTTAATTTTTTATAATAATAAGTAATTATTTAAATGTGTTTATCTCGCAAAAGTAGTTGCGGTTTACGAGTACGCACACAAAAATCAAACACAATTTTGCTTTTGACAGGACTGCGGTAGGGCAACAATTTAGCAAAAAAAAATCTTTCCGTTAATTTCATTATTCGTTATTTTAATCTCTTTCCCCTTAGGAGCAAATCCAGCGGTTGCCTAGAAGCATCAGCGCGAGCTGCCCGTGCGGCGCTGGGCGCGGAGATGCGCGAGAGAGAACGATCTGCGTCTCCTGACGTGGCCAGGGCTCTGCCAGCCAGGGTGCTACCCAGCAATAATGTGAGTACCTACTGGTTATTATTAAGGAGTAGTATTCGTCAAAATATCATACACTTCTCAAGGAAAAGTGTTTAAGAGGATATTACCTATAGCTACTGATGAGATGCACTTCTTTTACATCGTTCTCACATATATGTATAATATCAACATGAATGATGTAACCATAACTTTGTAAAAAAAATATTTCTTTTAAAAGAGTGTCCGTGGAGTTTCTTCCACGTTCTTCTCCATAGAGATCTACGCTTTAAAACGTGCAAATAGCTTCATATTTTTGACCGACTGACCTTGACAATTCAAAAGTGCCTGTAAATGGTCTAATTGCAATAAATGCTTTGAGTTTTGAATCCGTTTCCTTGCTTTAAATTTCCTGTTTTTATATTCAGCTACAAAATTCCACTTAAAATAAGACTGCTTGTTTCGAACCGAAAACGAATTCTGTTAACCGGTTGTCAGGATGTATTCTGGACAAAGAGTTCCTCTGCTGACACAAAAAAATAGTTTTCGGTTAAACCGAATTTTGCCGGACACGTTCTCCATGTGCCTTTAATGTCACTTTAATTTGTTAATGTCAATAAACTAGAAATTTAAAGACAAACTGTCTGCAACGATTCTTTGAACTAATCTCCAGCCATCAGCTGCAATGCAATACCTACACGTGCTTTGCATCTAAACGCCTTTATCGCCGTAATCATAACAATGCTTACATTATTTCAATATAAAAATCCTTCAACAATTGACTCACAATATTCCCACATGAAACAGGAAAAATAAACAATCTGTAAATTGTTAAGACAAGGTCCAACGGTTCATACTAATTGACATTGCTTTTATGAGCTCTGTACATTCATACTGAAGACAATAACATCGAATTTGTTTACAATTGTAACTATGTTCATGACTGTTGTTATGTATTTATTACCAACTGGGTTTTCTTATGTATTTATTACCAACTGGGTTATTGAGAACAAGGTGAGGTGGAACTAATCAATTGATCAAGTATCAGTATGGGTTAATTGTTATTAGTTCTGTACATTGTAAAGATTTGGTAGCGATGTGACTTGATGTTGCGGAATTTGTTCGAAAGAGTTGCCGCGGCCCTGGAACGCAAAGGGCGATTGAAGGAACACGAACGGGTTAAAGAGTCATTTGATGATTTCCCATCCCTAAAAAAAAGAGATATGTCTTGATACTACTGTTTGGATACGTTGAAATCGATTCATATATATAACTGGGAAGTTCGATTCAAATTAAAGCTGTTAAATATACCTTACTTGTATGGCATACCTATATGGCATCGCTCTTACGTTTCGTACGACATACTTCTTTGTTAACAACAGAATTTGCTCCATTCAAATACTCAAGACATTTAAGATTTTAAAGGTTGTTGAATATTTTGCCTTTCAACCTTCATCATCATTATATTTAGCTGAATACCAGTATTTTACGTGGAGCGGCTGCCTACCAGACCTCCACAACCCATTAACTGGGTGACACGGTACATCTTGGCAAGACTGGAGTCAGATTTACTGGCTTCAGACAATCCGTAACGACTGCCAAAGATCTACAAATGACAGCCGGGACCAACGGCTTAGCATACTTTCCGAGGCACAGAGGAAATTCGATACGTAAAGATCACAGTCACCCATCCACAGACCAACCTTGGCAAGCGTTGCTTAACATTGATCGAACTGTGCGGCTGTAATTCTTTAGCCACGAGCTTCTCAACTTTCAACCTCTTTCAAAAGTGGTGAGCGAACCACTTTCTTCTCACATAAGCAGTGATAATGACCTCAACACCTTGACCACCACTGACTCATCTTCAAAATCCGCTCTCAATTTAACCATCATCATTTCAGCTCATACCATTGTCAGTGCGCCCTACTTCCTTACATCAATCCACAGCTTCATTGAACGCATTACTGAGCAATTTCCTATTGAATACATTCAGAAACGGTTATAAAAATTAACCTATTTCGGTTTGCAAGACCATTGTGTCGCGCGGTTTGGTGGTCGCATTGTCGCTGTCTTTCCCACGACTAGTCGTATGGTTTCCGTGTGTCTGTGTGTAAGACGAGGTGTCGGCTGTCGGAGATATCACATGGCCTTGTTATCTTCTGTAATTTGAAGATCTAGTTGTAGGTGTTACATCTACTTGTAATTGTTATGTAATTGTGTCTAGAGATTAAGTGGGTGTTCCATTGTTGTTTCTTTTATGAGATTACTTCTGTCTAGGTTTGCCCAATATTGCGTTGCATGTTCTAAGTTTTTTACGTTGCAATGTCTTCTGTAGAATTTGTTCTCGTGTATTCGTTGAGATTGAAATGATTGATGTTTGTGATTAAATGACTTCTGTATAATCCAACGAGGAAAACAGAAGTGACCTTATGTGATGCGAAGATGAAATAGTAGGGCCCAAATTTATTAAAACCGATGTAATTAAACAAATTAATATTTCACCTATCATTCTTCGATAAGTTACATACTGACCGTTTTCTTATCTCACTCACGGATCCCTACCCAAGGTTTATTGATCTACGATCTCATTACCATCGATCAAAACACGATAGTCGCCAATCCGCCAGAAATTGTATGTAAATGTGTGAATAATTCAAACTAGCGCGCTTAGTATGCGCGTGCGCAGGCTAGGGACATGTCGAACATGTTCCGAGTGGTTAATACCACTCACGCTCTGCTCCTGTTTCCAAGTCGTGACCCTAGGGTGTGGGGAATATTGGAGAAAACAATGGAGATGTCGTGTTCGCTTGTCAGTGGGTATTTATGACTTCTTGTGGATGTGAGGACATTTTTTCTCATGCTGCTGTGTCTACTCCGCATCCTTAGACCTGTCTAGGTTTGGTAACTGCAATTTTCATTTGAGTAAGGAACATTTGTTTTTAATTTAATGAATAGGTATCTCAAATTTACCAAAATTATTGCCAGAAAACGGATTAAACCCATATCAGCACCACTGGTCATAAAAACCCAAAATCTTTGAAAGAAAGAAAGAAAACTCGTTTATTTAGCACACACAGATACACACAATATAGGTATAAATAAAAGGAAACTTAATTTTAAAACAATTATTTGCGCCAAATATGTAGTTATTTTTTTGCACCACAGGCACGCTACAAAAGTAAAAATACAAGCGTTAAAATTGACACCTACTTCAAGGTAAAATAAAACATAGAACTTTGTCATAAAGACGTGAAATAGGTACAACATAGCACCGATACGTGAACTATCATCGGCTCGAACCACATTATGTTTAAAAAACAACGAAACTAAAATCACCTTGAATTCGCATAAACAAATGTTTCTAACATTTTATTTCTATAATTAATTTTGATTTGCTCCGTCGTTTAAATTTTACTACGTTCATAGATAAATACGGATACGAGAATGGCGCCGTCTCTAAAGATTCTCCTTTTTTCACGTCTCATGTGTAAAACTGGAAATAAACTAGGAATAAAACTGTTCTACTCTTATCATCATACATCATATCATACATCGCTCCGCTAACTCCTTGGTGGCCGCGGTGCCAGACTGGGACAACAGCCCTCTTCATCAAATGTGGTAGTCCTACCATACGCCGATAACATGATTCGCGGCGTCTAAGTTTGCATTTGTCATGTTTTCGCAACTTATTTTTTATTATTTACTCTTATTTATGTGTGCTATTTGGATGATAATCTGGCAATAAACAATTTCATTTCATTTCATTTCTAAATAAAGGTATATTCCTCGTTAGTACCAGTAAGGGAATAACAAAGAGGAATATACCTTTATCCAAAATGTGTCTTCCTCCTACGATATACTCTCGATAGGAACAATTTTGATGATTGTTTTGTATTTCACAGTTGCACATCCAAGCGCATATTTTGCGCTTGGTATAACCAACCTTAATTGAAAAGTAAGCTAGCATTAGAACTCCTACTGAGCAGCGATTAAACATGCTGCATGCACATCAAATATACCTCTTATAAACAAATTCTATAGACAATCAATTTAATCCAAACAATCAAGCAGAACAGGTTTACTATGTACCTAGATGTTCCTAATGATTGATTGAAACATGCATTTAGCACCATTGTTGTTGGCACCACGCGAATTCCTGACCCCATGCAGTAGGTACGTGCAATCTATTCTATGCCTCTTGTTAGTATTCCGTATACACGAACATCATAGCGAATCGATTGGGAATCCGTTCTTTCTAAACGGTTCATGGTGTGAGTGGAGAGAGACGTGCCAAAATAGAATGGTTATAAATAGGAATTGATATGTTAAGTTATGGTGTGAGTTAAGATAATTATGGTCGACACCAGATAAATGTGCAATGATGGTCATTGACCCACATACATTTATTTAAATAGTTAATTCCGAAAACAAAACTACTACATAAAGTTGTCCTGAATCGGCATCTATCGTGATCCTTTACTTTTTCTAGTAAAGAAAAACGATTTATAATTTATTGTGCGCGTACCTACGCAGAGCAATTAAGGAAAGGGCAATGAACTTTATTGCAAATTTATTTGGCGCCCACTATATCTAAGTTAGTCACAACACAAATGTGTTGTTTGGTGAAACCTTGACTAATATGGTCTTAAAACTGAATAATTTAAACTGAATTTCAGTTTGTACTGTACTTAATAGCGTATATTGTGGCCCCTTTCTCTCCAAACCACTGTGTCGTGCCATTTGCGGCTAACTATGAGAAGTTAAATTTGTAATGATAAAATTTAATTATCTTGATAACATTGGATTCGAGAAAATAGTTTTATCGGTCATATTCTGACCCGGCTATTTCAGTCATTAATAAAAAATGCAAGGTACATAAATTCTACCAAGGTTGCGGAATTTGGTCGAAAGAGTCACCGCGGCCCTGGAACGCAAAGGGCTTTAGAAGGAACACGGATGGGTTTTAGTCAGTAAGAGTCTGACACGCCCTTCCGCTCCACCCAGAGCGGAAGAAGTCATTGGATGATTTCCCATCCCAAAACAAAAAGTACATAAATTCCCATTTCACTTTGTTGCACAATTGTATTTTTTAATAAAAAGCAGTCCTTATCACGATTTGTGACAAGTGGATATTTAAGACTTCTTTGACAGTATTAAGTAATTTATTTGGACCAATATCCGCACGTGGCAGAAAAATATTACAAATATTTTTTTTTTTAATTCTTTAAACTTCTATTCTATTTATCCAAAAGTAGGTACACAAATAGGCAAGTAAAACGCGTTCATAAATATGTTTGTCACATTAACATTATAAATACCAAATCACTTTTCGCCGCCTTTCCAAACGAGTTGGACTAGAAAACATGAATAAACATAGATTGAAATTAATTTAACGTTCCCATAAAGTAAACATAAAGCAGCATTATTATTTTTCTTAATAAATGTGTTACATAACCATTAACCAGTGGAATCCCAATAAAAAATAAAAAAGATTAATTTTCAAGACGGTTTTTAGTGGTTTAAGTTAGGCCTAGATTTTAAATCAATGGCAGGCTAAATAATAACAATGAGTTGGCATTTTCGTCTTCTATTCTTTACACAGATTTAACATACTGAACAAAATATGGGTACCATTATTATACATATGTACCCCTCTGCTGACTCCTCCAGGAAACACAGGAGTATTTATTTTCCAGGTCATACTAATATCTTTGTTTTTTTTAAACATTTGACATTATGTAATTAGTAAATTTTGACATTTAAATAATAAATAAAAAAAAATGCTTATAAAACTTGACATTGTATAAAAAATATAAATTTTTATCTTAACTAATTCATAATATTAATGGGGATATCTTTGAGTGTCGATGGCAAACTAACTACATACAATAATTCTATTTTTGCGGCTTTTAACTTTGACTTTGTAAGTTAATTTTTTTAATATTTCTACACCGGCAACGGTAGTGTATGTGAAACTGTTTTATTTTAAGACCTTAATGTACCATATACTCAGAAATAATTTAACATCATATTAGTATGACCTGGAAAATAAATTCTCAAAAAAAAAACAAACAATCAACAATTAGTCCAATATTTTAGGTATGTTGTTACATCCTTTGTGAAGCAACCATTTCGTAGCAAGTCAATAAATGTTTTTCTAGTGTTCATAAATCAATTCATTTTTCAAACTGTCAGTTTTTCTTTATATTTCTACAAACGTGCGATTTATTGCCGATAAGAAGCGCGAAGTTGCAATAAACTCGTTATAATCACATGCAGTAAAGCTAAGCGCACACTACGCATAAGAACATAGCGTTTTAATTAAAATAACGCGGTGCGGTCCACCAGTACTATGCGATGTAGTTTACAAAAAAGTAAGAATAATTTCCTTCCGATAAATTTTGGAATTCGCCGAAGGCAAATTACGTAGAAAATATATTGGGTTCACGTGTGCATGTGCAAATACTGCATTCTCTTTTTCATTACTCTTGGCAATCCAATCCAATCCGGACGCGGAGAGATCTTTTCCGAGGCCCAAATGTCACTACACCAACCTCTGAAATCCAGGCTGCTTCTGAGAAATCTCCGTGCAAAACCCAATAAAACATTAGCCAACTTAAGAATGGAATCCAGAACCCTAAGTAGAAATTGCCCTTACAACCACGAAACGAAAGGTATCAAGATCGTCCAGCAGTTTCTCTCAATTCGCCGTTATCTCAATAGTGATTTCCCAAAAGTCTTGTTGGGAACATTTTTCCCTTACGAACACGACCAGTGTATGTCAAGCTTTATGATGCGTGGATGACGTGTGGCGCATAGTGGGAGGATGCGCGCGCCGCGACGTCTGCGCATTGACGCGCACGTGGGCCGCGCGCGCACCTGTGTCGTATCAGTGCGATTATATTGTTGTTATTATTACACGAGTGCGAGAACTTGCGCATTAACGTACTGCACTGAGTACATTGTTTGTTGCTGTGATTTGGAGCGAGTTGGAAGGTCAGTGTTTTAATTTGTTTAATATTTAAATTCGTTTTAAATTTTTAGTTTAGATTTTATTGTTTGTTTGTGTTTTTTTACATATTTTTTACATATTTCTGCGTTTAACATGAAAATATTCTTCAAAATTCCTTCTTATTTAACGGCCAATAAAAATTTAAAAAAAATCATTTTCATCATTTATTAAAATTAAATCAAACAAATTAATCACAACAATAAAAATACACGAGCAATAAAAATTAAAATATGTGAGAGTGATACTCGTTCTTATTTATCTACACTTCGTATAATACATAATCCTATCAGAAGCATCTTATCTGATGTGCAAGCTAATATAATCCCACAGTCGGATGCACACGGCGAGTCTCGAGGAAGACCAGCGCACTGCGCAGGCGCACTTCCGCGCAATTATTTACAATAAATATCATAGCGTTACCTCTGCTCATCCCATTTGCATAATGAAAGCGTAGCGAAGTGCGCAATAATCTTAACATCAGCACTTTCCGTTTATTGCGGATTTCTTTCTTTCTTTACTTCCTTTTGTGTGTTAATTTTTTCTATGTTTTTGTTGTTGGGAACTTTTACACTGAAATTGTTGGGTTCTTGGTCACTGTCGTCTTAGGTCATAAGATAGGTTTTTGGTCCTATGGTCAAAAGAGACATTCGAAACAAATGATTACTTGGTCCGGTTACGCACTGCATCCGACCAGAATCCGAGGAAATCCGATTATAAAAAACTCGGACCGAATTTGGATATTGCTTTTCGCGATACATCCGATTCTAAGTCTGAAAAATACGGATCTAGAATCTAAAAAACTCGGACTGAATTCGGATATTGCTTGCGCACTAATCCAATCTCTGATCCAAATCCAAGCTATTCAGGGGCCATCTTTGGAAATGTCCAAAAATGAGAATCCGAAGTAATGCGAAAGCGTTCATACAAAATTAGAAAAGTACTAAAGCTACTTCGGTCCGTCAATATTTCTTCCGAACGGATCTAGTGCGTAAACTACCATACAAATAGTTCTATGACTACTTCGGAACGTATTTTCACGGATTCGGATCTGATGAAATGCGTTACCGCTCTTAGAGTCTGTTATCATTCCTAATAGCTAACAACACTTAGAGAAACTCAATATTAACTATGCGGTTGATTTAAAAATCCTACTATTATTATAAACGCGAAAGTTTGTCAGAATGGATGCATGTTTGTTACTCTTTCACGCAAAAACTACTGAGTGGATCTTAATAAAATTTGGCACAGAGGTAGATTATAGTCTGCAATAACACATATGATGCTTTTATCCCGGGAGTATGTTCTCTAGGGATAATTTACGACATTCATGCGGGTGGAGCCGCGGGCGGCAGCTAGTTAAAAATAAGTCAGTTTACTTGATACAAAATTCGAGTGAACAATTAAAGTCCGAAGTAATGTAAGTACCTATACTTCATTCAGTAAAAAAATATGTATAAACGTGCGAAAAACACGTTGTACCCACCACCTCGGACAGGTACTAAAACATAGATAAACTGCTAAAGGAAAACGCATAACTTACTACTTCACCAACTAATTATTCCCTGTAATAATTACCTTGTTAATTCATTCATGATAGGTCATATCATCATTTTATTTATTTTTATTTGCAGTAGTTGTTGACATAGGACATTAATCAAATAACTTAAGGAGGCTGTCGTCCTTGCCGCGTTTATGACGTCATAAGAAGATGCGCTATGTACCTGAACATGGTACATCTCTCATGTATTGTTACGAACTTGTTAAGCAACGCTTCCAGGATAATCGTTTCGTAGATAACCATGTATGGTTTCCCATCCAAGACCCTTCCGCAACTCGGAAACAAGGTTGACCCGTTGGTCAGTAGCTGACATTTGTAGGACTTTGACAGTCGTGACTGGTCAGGAGCCAGAAAATCTGACCAAGGAGTGTCATGTAACCCAGTTACTGGGCTGTGCCGGTCAGATAGGCCGTCGCTCCATTTAAATACTGGTATTCACCTGTATCTGGTTAGACTGACTCCAACTTTTTAATTGATATTTAGGGTTCCGTACCTCAAAAGGTAAAAAAAGGAACCCTTATAGGATCACTCTCTTGTCCGTCTGTCCGTGTGTCACCACCTATTTTCTCAGGAACGGGTAGACCTAGCAAGTTGAAATTTATACCAGATACTGAAGTCTATAGTCTCTATTAGGTGTCAAAATCAAGGTCCTGAGTCAACACGATAAAAAGATATGGGCAAATTTAGATTTTCGCGAAAATTTACCTTAATTCTCAAGTTTTTTTAATTTTTTAAGTTGGTACCTATGTATTGTCGCATCGCATATAATATGTGCTAGCTGTGTAGGTGGACCCTCGTTTATTATTCACCGAATCTCATTTATATGCTAATTTAAGCATTCTTCTTTATTTACAAATCGATGTTGTTGATCATTATATTGTTTAATTGATATCCTTTGTGTAACCCATTATTATCTTGAAATTCGTGACATATTTTGGTGTATCGTTTTAAAATTATATATGTTAGTATCTTTTAATATCTGATTAACCTCAGGGTAAGGTCAGGGTCCGAGATATTAAAGAGCAGGATTTGAATAATTATATTTTTAACAAACACCTACCTATCGGATTAAAATAAAGGATTGGATGACACACGTAGTTTTTTAGCACTGTGTCTGGTTGAATGACTTTTCCTGTATTTTTTTTTTATTTTCTGTGCTAATACAGAAACCGCAAGAGACGAATTAACATAAAAAACAAACAAAACAAAATCAGACGACCATTGATAAATGTAATCAAAACAAATGCAGTAATTTATAACTGTCCACTTTTTGTAGCAAAATCATTTGTTAAGTACTTTTTGTTGTAAAACATTTGTATTCGTTCTTTTCGACTTACTTGACTAATGTCATAATGTCAACTATGCGATACCAATTATTAAGACAAATATTGGTATTTTAAATTACAATTTATGTGAGAATAGTTAGAAATAAATCATAAAATCGATATTTCACTTTTCAAGTTAAGAAATATCTTAAGAAATTATGTGATTATATATGTGGCTCTCTGGGTTAAGTAGAGTTATATAAAAGATATTAACATTACCAAAGGCCTACTAATTAACATATTTTTTACATTTATTTGATGTGATACCCGTGCTACTACTTCCACCTATTTTTAAATGTAATTTTGTGGGACATGTTTGAATTTGTAAACAGTTTTATTATAATTTCTTAAACATAAAAACTTTCATAAATTCCTAAAGAGATTTTCAAATCAGACAAAACGTTGGCCCACTGAAAAAATTATATTTTTGGAAAATTCAAACTTACACATTTGGTTCACTGAATTCTTGTAAATTGTAATTACGGACGAACGGATGACTCCTGTAATACAAGATTTTCCTAGTATAGGGGACATTATTCATAAAATTAATGTAAAAATGAACTCATACGCTTGATAACTCATATCTTGATATTGTAACATGTCATGTATTTTCTCTTTCTTTGGGCGTACAATTTTTATTATTATTATACACAGGTAACTTCCATAAAAGTCATACCTCCATATTAGGTATCTACGTGTGTATTATTGCCAGGGCAATAATTTCAACATCATCAGCGTCCACTGTCCAGCCATTTTTGTTGGGACGAGCAAGAATCTTTACTACTAAACTAAGTGTAAATTTTATTCATTTTCAGGCAACGATCGCATTTGCATCTGAATATTATATTTTGTGATATTGTATTTTTTTTGCAACAAAACTTAATTATCACTGCATTAACCAACTCGAGTACTGCTTTAACTTCAAAATATGTATAGTGTAGGTGCTGACAATACCTCTCTGCCAAAACCTTTTGACAATCGCAAGCGTGCCGCACGAAGGATTGTGATGCAAACGAAGGGCTACCGTTGTCGTCTATTTACAAATACTTACGAAAACTTATTGTACGTGTCTTCAATAATATTCTGTGTTAAATGCTATGTTATGCTAATAACAGCACTTTACTTGCTGCTTGGAATTCTACTCGTTTTGCTGGAATGCGTGACAATACTGGGGCCAGATTCGTCAAACTTGCACTATCTACCTCACTCGGCATAAGTTCCCTTTTTAGAAGCCTCTAAAACGGTCGGAAATAATTATAACAAAGGTTTGTCACTACACTATAGACTGCTATTGATATATTATTCGTTCAAATAAATATTTGGCATGCCTACTTTTTGCCATTTATCTAATTAAGTGGTAGCACGCAGAGGGATCACATTTCCTTTATTTCTTATAGCGCTAGGTATCGGATCAACTTCTGTGCAGGATTGTTTTTTGAACCGGAGAAGCCATAGGTATCTGAGATTATTATCCCTAAGACACCTCGTATTTTAGACACTCGTTACACGTACAATAAGATAGGATACAGGGTACTTCATCTGTATGTAATATGCAACGTAAACATATTGCAAATCAATCTTCTAGTATTCTAACTGTATTGGTCCATCAAGGATTTGTACCAACATATTTTCAAGTCCCAAGCAATAAACCCTGTGGACCTTAAATTGATTTCAGCAACAATTGCCAACAAGCAATATTATAACGCGAAATACTAAACATTGTTGCACATAACAAACTACAATATTTAATATCTAATTTCTACACTATGTAGTTACAATTATAGCAAGATTCCTATGTTTTTGTGTGACATACTCGTCGCTGATGATTTCATGCTTATTTATGAACAAGATGAGGCGCAGTGGTTACGTAATGGTCACGTTGCGTTCACCCTTAGATTTAGAAACTATGTTAATTAGTTGGTAAGAAGATATTTACCTAACACAAGTCTTGTTTGATGGTGGGCTTGTGATTGGCTAGGAGGCTTTAATTTTTGATTTTCGTGTTGTAAGGTTTGTAGCAACGAACAAGCTTGCCTCTAGGAGTTACTTAACCCACAGTATCAATACGTTCAACTTTCCATAAAATTTCCCAAGAAAATGCGTCGAAAACTACTCAGCCTTGAAATAGCCCTTTTGTTACTTAAACTGCATCCAACATAACCTCTAATAAATCTAAGAATGTCACCACAAACCGTTACATGAGAAAAATCTCAACAAAACCGTATAATTTACAACGTAAACACACTAATCGTCAGCGTGGCGTTTACGGTTTTATTTAACCGCACTATGAATACCAACTCGCCAAAGGACTGGAGACCGGGCTATGAATTAAAATTCCCACCATGTAGGTGCCCATTCACACCTCACTGCTAAATAGTTACTTATATTTGGTTAGGGCCATTAAAATCGATGTTTTCAATATTTATTATTGGAAGGTCGCAATTACAATTCGATTGGTTTGAAGTGCGATGTTACAGTCACCTTAATTCGAATAGGAAATAAGTCGTAAATTAAATTTCGTGAAAGTCATATCAACTTTTGTTTATTAGTTCTATTCTATATACACCTTCTATTCCAACATCAACAACAACAATTTAAATCATCATTATTGAGCCAAGCTTATGTCAAAGCATGAAAGTGCCAATCTTGTCCCCTTTGCCATATCTACTGTAAAGAAAAATATCCTAAAAAAACTGCCTTGTCCTAGAAACAAAACACAGATGATAATGCCGCCTGCTCCAATGATGTTATATATGTATTTAGATACGTTTTACCGAGGTCTGCGCGGCAATACAAACACAAGGTAAATCCCTTGAGGCAACTCAGTCCGTCCTGGCGTCTGGCCGCGATTCGTACATACGTCTAAGCGGGATAGTGGACTTAAATAAAAAACCAGAAATGCCAAATTTGTAAGTACTGTTTAATCAGTTTGAAATGGGAAATCATAAATTTTATTTTATTCGAAGATCTCCGAAAGAGACAAGTAATGAGTGAACGAGATAGGAGCGCGGTGTTGTCCATTCGAAATTCTAACGGCGCTAGAGGATGTTGAATTTCGCCATGTTTTATTACTTTATAATGAGTATGACGTCTCTCTATTGGTAAAATCTCATTGGCCTACCCACGTCTTGTTCTATATTTCTTAGATCCAAGCCAAGGTGGTCTACCGGTACCATTTCTTGTTTTCAACACCCTCAGCAGCTTCAAGATGTCCTTTTGGCCTTGCTCAGGTCTTTTTATATTGTTTAATTTTTATTTCTGTCCTTCCTCTTGGTTAACCTTCAAAATCGCTAAATTCTCACCATTTACCTATACACAACAATTTAAAAAACCCAATCGTTAATGATAATTCTAACGTAACTGTTTTCAATAATCAGGTTATGTGATTTGATGTGCTATAATTGCAATCGAATCCGCTCCCAATTACCTAAGATTGGTAAGATTGGTAGCGAACAGTTATTTTAACGCACATTCGGTACAATTAGCGGCATAGCTGTTACTGTAGGTACATGGTTAATTGTTAACTGTTCGTTATCGTGGGTTGACGATCCGTTTGAGATTATCTGATAGGTTTGTGGCACGAGACGACTGCGTTTTTATAACGGTCTTGAACTTGGTTCATGGTGGACTTGGTGTCATAGAAGAACTTCAGAAGATTCGTTTTAAAATTCGACATTCATCATCTGCCTAGCCTTTTCCAAACTGTATTAGGGTCGGCTCCCAGTCAAACCGGAATCAGCTGAATACCAGTATTTTACTTGAAGCGGCTGCCTACCAGACCTCCACAACCCATTAACTGGGTAAGACGGTACTTCTGGGCAAAACTGGGGTTAGATTTTCTGGCTTCTGACTATCCGTAACGGCTGCCAAAGATCTACAAATGGCAGCTGGCACCAACGGCTTAACGTGATTTCTAAGGCACGGTGGAATCTCGTGTTAGGATGGTCACCCATCTACAGACCGACCTCGGTAAGCGTTGCTTATCCTTGAAGATCGACCCATGCGGCTGTCGTAATTTAGCCACTTGAGCTTCTCATTGTCACATTGTCTTCATATTAATTGAAAGAGGAATCGGTACTTAATGAGGGACTAATTTAAATAAGGACAAATGCTCTCAAAACGCTCTTCTTTGCTCACATTATAAGCATAAAATCAGGCTTAAATATACATAAAAAATGAACCATATGTTTAATTTAAATATTGATTAGAAGATGCTTAATTAAAAATTTCAATGGAGAATTTGGATTTAAAATCAGCTAAGGATATGGTTAAAAAAAATGAAAAATAAGGGTGTTGTAATGTCAATTCATCCACATTATGTAACTATTTGTACTAATGAGAAGTGGCGCAAAAAACCCCAGCAAGGTTTCTGGAGCACTATCGATTAAGGAAGTGTATCCAGTGACGTATAACGTTTTACATACTGTCCACATAAAGTTCCTGATAATTTACTGTTGAAAATTGATGTTGTGCTATTGCAATTATGAGGAATTTGACAATAGCCGGACGTAGTGAAGGATCGTGTGAGAACCAATCGTATGGCTACCGGCTTTATTGGAGAGTAGGAAATGGGATAGGTTTCAGAAGATGAATACTGAAAAATTTGTAGAAGACGAGGAACGAAAAATTTCGTAATTTTCATTCAAATTTGGTTTTCATACTAAGAAAGGTCAAAGGAAAAACTTTGAATTTAGTTTTAACTTGTTTTATTATCCTCTTATGCTTTAGAATATCGATATCCTTAAATTAGTATACAAAGAGATACATTATCGCCACTTCCTGACATAAAGGTTAATAATCGTCCAGTAATGCAGTTGATGCTACATTGTTAACCTTTGAATTAATTTGCTATTTATTATTGACATCGCATTATGACTCAGATAAAATATCTATTTTTGAACTGTAACTGTGTTTTATTCTAATTCAATCATTAAAAACGAGAGAATCACGTGCAGTTCAACAAATATTTGATGAAACCTCACATACTCCTGTCCCGAGAAGACTAACTGTGTTAGTCCACATACTTCATAGTCCATACTAGCTTCTTACTGTCCCACTGCAAGCCAAGAAGAGGTCAATATCTCTTCTCACACAGAGAAGGCACGACCATTTATAACCACGCTTCCTCAAGCTTGCTCAAGGTGGGTTGGCGATTAACGCTTATATTAATAAGTCTTAGTTGACTCCAGAGGATATCCTTTACCGATGTTACTGATACCCATACCGATGATGACAAATATTCTAATACAAATGCCACAAGTTTCACAACCCATGGCATAGCGTATATTGAGCATAAGCCCCCTATTCCACCTGTAAATATACTATTATGTTTTATTACTTTAGAGATATATGAAACCGAACTACAAACACATAACAAAACAATTTTCCTCGCTACACTTGTTCACTCCAACAGTGTCTCCTACAGCTTATCGAGAAACAGCTGAACAAGCACACGTATTTGCACACTGGTCCGCTCTGACGTTGACACTGTTCGACTTGCAAGTGTACTTGGAATTCGGTGGTATTGGGAAATTTGTAGCATGCGTTACCTTCGAAGTTAGTTATGTTTGAAGAGGCCTCAACGTATTAGCTTGGGTTGCTAAACCTGCCACTAATTCTTCTTTGAGTATTATTGCTCTTTCAAGCATGGATACCGTCTCTGAGCAGGATAATAGTTGAAAAATAGTGTCACTTATTTTCCTGCATGCAGGTTCTGTATCTGTACGTATCTGCAATGACACTGTTGCCGTCTATCGGGACAGGTCAAGTCAAAGCAGCATATTACTTTGACAAAATACAGATACTTCCCTGCATTTTTAGATTCACATAACTTTTGGACCATGACCTCTTACTTTGTTTCGGAATTTCTTTTCAAGAACCACAGACAGCTCCGAAACGCCGGCACCATCATCTTCCTGCCCTTATCCTATGTTACTTGGGGTCGGCGCAACACGTTTTTTTCTTCCATTTTGTCCTGTCAGCCGTCACGCTATCACTAACTCCCTTTTCTTTCATATCACTTCTAACACAATCCATCCATCTTTTCTTTGGCCTCCCTCTCCCTGTCCATCCATCCACATATTTATTCATAACTCTTTTAGTTACGTGCATTTCATCCCTCCTCTTCACATGACCATATCAAGATAATCGGTTCCCTTTTAACTTTTCCGGAACAATGTAGTTTCAAAACGACCAGAACATTGACGTAACTTTACTTGCACGAAAAAGTATCTTTTAACTTCACGTTAGCTGTTCTTATTTGTTCACTAAATAACAATAAACACTAAAAGCCATTGACAAACGCTGTTAAAGTCTGAAGGTTAGTCTAGTAACAAGCCTAGCTTAGGCTCCGACACATTGTCCCACTTGTACAGAAGCCAGCACATCAAGCTACAATAATCAGTCAAATTTCTTTAATAGATTTTCAACTTTGTCGCTAAAGCATTAGATTCAAGGTTGATTGGGAAAATTAAGCTACGTGATCGTACATGGTTAAGCTTGCCATCTCCTATGTCGTATCTAGTCTCTCCTACAGATTCCACTTCTATTTCTGATGATTCTTGCCCTTTTGCACATCGATAGGACGTTATCAAGAAATCAAAGCCACCTTTTTTATTATTATTGATAGGCTCTCACAATCTCACCTGATAGAAAGTGATGATGTGGTCGACGATGGAGCCCACTTGCCTAGAAGTAACCTATTCACTCTTGACTTACTGCCAGTCTCAATAACTTCTGTACGTTTGATCAACTTTCAAATTAGCTACCAACAGTAGCTGAAACGTCACGTTTCGTCATGTTCATGTTTCAACTACTGTTGGTAGGTAGCTTATTTGACAGTTGATTAAAACTAGATACGATATTGAAACTGGCCGTTAAAGCACCCCAGTTCGTACCTTCCATACCTTTCTATTCCCAGGTCATTGGTCCTTCACTCAAATATTTCAAACGTTACCATTTTCGTACCGCCACCAGGGTCGGCTTGTCGGTTCGTTTGTCAGACCATTGTGTCCCACAAAGGAGCGACCTTGAGTCGTCCTGTATTCGATACGACTCGAATAGATACTATAATAATAATTGTGGGACAGGTTTAGAATAACTATCGACTAAAGATGTCACGGAAAACTCGGCAAGTGTTTGTTGTACTATTAGATACGGTGTCGTTGTTGTTTACTTGTTTTTCATTGAAATTATGTTTATTTATATAGTGTGACGTGCAGTAGAAATGTGTAGAAGGATTTTCAAGAACATGCGCATTTTATTGTTTGTTAGTAGCGCTGCAATGACATTAAACAATTGGTAGCTGTAGCAGACAAATAGTTACTCCTTACAGAAAATTGGTTGGATTAATTCGATGAAGATTGGTTGGATTATCAAAATAAACGATGCTATGATCATTTTTCATAGAAATAGTTCTGCTGATATTATGTATTAATGTGAGTTTGCCCATGACTCTAGTCTAGGTCATAGATGACAGAGACAAAGTCGACGATGGAGCGAGCTTACCCAGAAGAAGCCTGTTCACTCTAATTTTGAAGAGATTAGGGTTGTATGCGTGCGGAAACACAGACATATTTAGAACAAAATTCTATACAAAAGAGTTCTCGTATCATCACTTGGTTGTCACAGCTTCGCGTCGCAGTTGTCTACTGTTCAGTTTTCAATGTGAAAAATTCTATGTATATCAAGTTATAATTATTATAGTTCCCGATCAAACTTATACTAGGATAGACTTCATATAATTAGATGCATAACTACATATATTTAATTAAAGAACCCGTATCAACATAAGTGCATTTCATTATCCTGCTAGATCTAGGACAATAACAATAAAATAACTAGCACTTATTACAATTAACGATCATTTGTTCATTGCATTTGTTCTAAAAACCTTGAGCAATGAATTCTTAGAGGAAAATCTTAACTCGATTGAGTTCAAATTCAAATGATTTATTTGTAAAACATAGGTACAATACTAAGATGTTATTCTAATGTCAGGATCGCTATGTTTAACCTAATAGGCATACAAATATAATATTTGGATACATTGAATACTTATTTTAAATATTATAAATTACTAGCTATCGCCCGCGACTCCGCCCGCGTTAATGTCGAAAACTATCCCAGGGAACAAACTCCTGGGATAAAAACTACCCTATGTCCCGGGACTCAAACAATCTCTATACCAAATTTCATCTAAATCGGTCAAGCCGTTTGCGCGTGAAGAAGTTACAAACATACACATGAACTCACAAACTTTCGCCTTTATAATATTAGTGTGATTTTTCCGTTTAAATTTAAATTCCGTGCATTCTCCCGTAGCATATACCGCAGAAACATAGTTTTAATTCAGGATAAAAGTAGCTATTGACACTGTGCCATAGTGTATATTTCTATTAGTCAAAGAATTATCGTAATCGAGTTATGGCCTGCCAGGGTTCGAAGGAGTCACCGCGGCCCTGGAACGCAAAGGGCTTTGGAAGGAACACGGATGGGTTTTAGTCAGTAAGAGTCTGACGCGTCCTTCCGCTCCACCCAGAGCGGAAGAAGTCATTTGATGATTGGCCATACTTAAAAAAAGAAACGAGTTATGGCATTTTTAGAGATTCTTTCTACACACAATCCAGCAATTTTACCTCTTAACAATATTAGTTTAGATACTAGCAAGATAAATATAATTCCACATAATTGCACTATCACCGAAATATTTGAAAAGGCACTTAATTAGTCGATAATGAGCAAGTTACATCAAACATTACTTACCTACTCCACTTACCTTGTTATGGATCATAAACGCGAAAATATTCAAGGAAATAAAACTGGACTCCATTAAAAACTAAAATTCTCTGTATTTCACTAATATTATGTAAACACAACTCCGCCATTTCTAAGCACATGCCACTTGTCAAAATAAACCAGTGTAACTTAACCCCTGCATCACCACAAAAAGTAAGTATCTAAGGTTCTTGATAACTTGGTGGTTCCCATCTTCCATTGTCAGTCATATTACTGCACTACATTTGTTCGGGGAGGCAGGCTTCTAGCTTGCACAATGCGTTACTTAAGCGTTCCACTTTAAATTGAGTAGGTACATTAAGCTATTGTCCCCTAAATGTATAAATTAGAATTACTTAATACGCACTTAACGGCGTATTGTCTGTGGCTTCATAAAATTTAGCAACTTGCCCAACATGAGATTTATGAGGAATGGTCTCGGGGAAGACGTCTATTTTTACTTGGTTTCCTTAGTAGCTTGAGTCTTGCTACATCATTTAATTTGTAACAAATACTTAGACTTTTCGAATGTCCAAAAGTATTATTGTAATCTTGATACAATGAAGTTAAACCCCATGTTGGATTCATGATTCGGTTACAGTTTAGAAAAAAAAGGGTTCAAGTTTTTTTCGTGTCAATTTTACTCAAATTTTGTCCAATTAGCTTGTGGACAACTGTATCATAGACTTCGTTTAAATCCAGACAAATCTCTTAACGCATTAAAATAAACTTACACTTAAGTTCTTAGTGCCAATTCTACAATTTTTTAATCAACGTTCGCATTCATATGTCAGTCACAATCTATCAAAAATGTATAGAAATTGAGGCTTCATTGAGGCACTCTGTTCACAAGGAAATACAACACACAAACGACAGCTTACACGTTCAACCGTCTCACCCAACATGTCTGTCCTTTCAAGTGTCTGAACTCCTCAAGTACACACAGATTCCCAGCGTGCCCTTCCTTCCCCTGACTGTCACGCAGATCACGCTGCCAATGCCCCATGACCGCACAGATGTATTTTGCGTGCCCAATCTTGATGCACGTGACAGTATTTACGTTTAACCGCGTGTCTTGGGTACACTCGGCGACAGAATGTCTATACAATTCTAACTGGCCTAGCTTTGTATAAACGGTTGTATTGAAACATGGTATGCATTCCACTCATACGCACAAAATGGTTCGGGAATACTTTCATTGTGCGTACATCTAAGGAGTGGAATTCCCTGACGGAGTCTGTGTTTCTAGTGTAGCTATAACCTGAGGATCATAATGTCAAGAGTGAATAGGCAAGCGTCATCCATCCCATCTCTTCCCGTGGGTATCGTAAGAGGCGACTAAGGGACTCACCAGATAATGGGCAGCAGTATTCTTTGTACATTAAATGAATGATGTAATCATAACTTTGTAAAAATATTATTAAAAGAGCGTCCGTGGAGTTTCTTGCACGTTCTTCTTCGTAGAAATCTACGCTTTGGAACGTGCAAAGAGCTTCATCTTTTTGACCGACCGACCTTGACAATTCAATAGTGCCTGTAAATGGTCTAATTGAAATAAATGCTTTGAGTCTTTGATTCATTGCAACAGCTACACTGCGGTCGCCAACCCGCCCTTTTGGGGAGGCCTATGTCCAGCAGTGGACGTCTTTCGGCTGGTGATGATGATGATTATGAGGCAAGCGTGCTCCATCCTCAACCACAACGTCGTTTATCATCAGGTGAGATAGTGGTTAAACGCACCCTATCAAAATAAAATACAATTAATCTTATATACTATGACAGGTCAGGTAGTTCTGAATGTATAGCTAGATACTTTGTCGTCGTGAGTACTTACTAACCGTCTTTAAACTTGAGATGTTAATCGCGCTGAATCCTTTGTTAACTACTCTACACGTTTCCGATGCTGTACGTTTTTGTTTTTATCGTGGCTTGGCGTCTTGTTAAGAGGAGTAGTGTTTGATGTGGATTTATGATTGGCTCAAAACAATCATGTCTAATGCATTAGGGTGACCGAAAATCAAAATTTGCTTCAATCGATTACTAGCTGCCGCCTGCGGCTCTGCCCGCGTATATATCGGACATACTCCCGGGATAAAAAAGTTTATATGTGTTATTCCAGACTATGATCTACCTCTGTGCTAAATTTCATCAAGATCCGTTCAGCCGTTCTGACATTCATCCATCCAAACTTTCGCATTTATAATATTAGTATAGATGATATTTTCCTTCGTGTATTTTGTTACGGTATTGACAAAGCACAAAATGCAGAAAAGCGCTTTTGAATACTCATGCAAGTCATCAAAAAATTAACCAAGTCAGTACATAATCTTACTTCTACAGTTTAAAGTCCCAGTTAAGGTGATCTTTTCGAAAGTCTTTAAACAGTCAAATATTTCTTACGCGTCATTGGCGATCTAAACTAATCTAAAGCAAGCACTTGAATGTTTGTTCTCAAGCAAACCCAGTCAATATTGGCTGAAACCGTGTCGTGTGCCCGAATGAGGACGATACCGCAATTAGCTAAGCTTTGAAGATAAATATTGACGTAGAGTATTTACCTGTTAACATTATCTCCGGATTTAAATGTTCTTTTCAAGAGTGAATCGTGTATTCAGGTGGTTTGTAGGTCTGTTTTTCTTACTTAATTGTTGTGGAATGTATGTACTTGTCTTACTTATCTGTGATTTGTGTTACATAAATTTCTAGTATTTTTCTATCTTTATCGAAGTACTTATACAATGTGGAGACATCAATACGACAGTAAATGAAAACACAGAAATACTGGGTAATAGCAATAATTTGTAACTATTATAAATCCTGTCACCAAAATTTAAAAAAAAAAAAATCCAATTGCACAAAACTTCAAAAAAAAACTCAAACTTGTCGAGGATAGTGACTACTATTCTAACGAATTATTCCAAGGAGTCTGTTGCAGTTAGTGACATCAAATCTGTGATAAAAGTCAAAATATTCGCATGTACTAGTATTGCCAGCGCTTTGATTTATTGTCATATCGTCGTCTCCACCTTGTATATGCAACGACAGTATTAATCTGCCCAAGATACTTGGAAACACGGTAGTATTTATTTAAAGTATTACTTACAAGGTTACTGGGTTGTAGAAGTCAGGCTGGAAGCTGATTTATTTATTTATTTAACCCAACATAATTCTGAAAAATCAAGACAGATGAATTATTAAACTTCTCAATTAATTTTCAAAAATCATCATCATGAACGACGTCCACTGCGACTGCGTCCTGTGCTTTTCGCATCCAAAAAAAGGTGTTCATCACAGTTAATTTTACTCTAAACCATGACTCATTCAAAATTCTAATAAAACAGTTGTATTATTATGCTACTTCAACAAATGTAACACAAAGGTCGGTTGCGCAAGCGCCGCGGTGCGAGGATGCAACCTGCGCGCGCGCCGATAGCGATCTCTGAATTAGCGCATCATAGTGTGGCATCCTCGCGCGCTATCTATGACGTGCACTTCCTACACATTTATTGTTTGATGTGCAGCACCATCGAAATTGCTGATAAATATTGTGGCACATTACATAGATTTATTATTGTAAGACGCAGATACAGTGAACACAGTGCAATGAGTCTAGATTCTATATTTTGACCAGGTTCACAATGTGCTACAAATATAGAAACCATCTTCTGGTATTTTTTGCTGGAATAGTAAAACTCATGATTTCCAAGGAAAAGTTGCTTTGGACTTCTTCGGTGGAAATTTGGTCGTTTTTTAGGTCGTCCATAAAACCTCTCCATCTTTAAAGCCCTGTTGCAATCGAATCAATTCCATTGACAGCAGTGAACATTCATCATCATCATCCACAGCCAGACTTCGCCCACTGCTGAGCGTAGGCCTCTCTTCTCTTGTGCCAATCTCCACGTTCCTGTGCCGGACTCATCCAGGTTTTACCCGCGATGGCAACAATGTCGTCCGCCCACCTCGCCGCCGGCCGACCAACACTTCTTCTTCCAATCCTCGGGCGCCACTCGGTCACTGCCTTACTCCACAGTAAACATTGGCCAACCTGAAACTTTATCAACACCAAATCCAGACAAAATAGTGCAAACACTATCTAAATTACGATTTCTGTCTCAATACATCTAATTACAAAACACATTAGCACACCAGCGTGTCGACTAGACACAGTAGACTTCCTGCTCACTGCGCAGGCGCGGGTCGCACGCTCTGAATACAACGTCGAACTCAACCTGAGCAATCTCACTAATATTCACACCTTTTACTTCCGTCGGATGGCGATGGATGGACGGGTTTAGAAGTTTCAACTGACATCCGAAAAATTACTACAGTAAATGCCTGCCTATGGTCTTCATCAGCAATGTTATACAGCAGTTCTAAATGAATAGCGGAAATATGTAATCGAATCGGATTTAAGAAAAGAAACTGGCCAAGCGTGAGTCGGACTTCCATCCCTCATCTATAAAAACAGCAAAAAAAATCACGTTTGTTGTATGAGAGCCCCCTTAAATATTTATTTTATTCTGTTTTTTAGTATTTGTTGTTATTACGGCAACAGAAATACATCATCTGTGAAAACTTCAACCGTCTAACTATCACGGTTTATGAGATATAACCTGGTGACAGACGGACAGACGGATAGCGAAGTCTTAGTAATAGGGTCCCGATTTACCCTTTGGGTACGGAACCCTAAAAAAAGATAAAAAGGCAACAAAGAATAATCATTGGTGGTCTTCCCTCAGCAGAAAAGCAATGTCAAGAAAAAAAAATACATTTGGAAAAAGTAGCTTTCAAACAACCAATGATGAATGAATAAAGAATTAATCTTTATTTCTTTTTCGATTTCCATAATCACCCGTTACCCACCGACCTCAAACTCGTCAAACCTCTGAATCTTCGCTCATCAGTTAAGTAGAGCCTTTGTGATGCGGAAAATAGACACACAATTGATTTGCTAAACTATAATAACGTTAAGATTGTATCTAAATAATCGCCTTTTCACTGATAAGTAGGTAGCAGTTGAAATGAATGTACTGAGATAAAAGGTAAAAAACATAACCGAAATGACAAAGATTTTTAAATCTAATCTCAAACGTGCTTTTTACGTAACAATGAATGAAACTGTTCACTGTACCCTGCCATGCTTATGTTTCACAAGGTCGGTATGTGACCGGGGCGCGGCCCTGCTTGGAACAGTTGTACTTGTAACCAGAGGCATGGCTACTGCCGTGCTATCTTGATGTACCGGATGATAGCAGGGCAAGGGGTCAGAGTCGCATAGTCGCATGGATAGATGGCAAGATGGTTACCATAATGAGCTAGTTTGTACGTTACATGTAGTTTCAGGAAATTAAATTGTGTTGTGGGGAAGAGTTTTTTTGAAAGGAAAATGTTTTGACTAACTTTTGTGCCAACTGCATCATTTACTACTTCGCATAATTCGGTTCTCTTTGGCTCCAGACCATGATTTCATTCTGTAATTACGTGGTGCTTGGTTATGTTAACAGACAACATAGATCAAGCTAATCTGGAACGAACCCGCGATACGTAGTGCAGCAGCTCAATCGCTCAGTTACTAGCCAATACATGCAGTCAAATGAATTGAACTTGCCTCGCCATATAGATGTTTTCTTTAAGCATACATGATCCTAGAGCAGTAGAGTAGGGACTCCAATTCGGTCCGTTGTGCAAGCGTGTCCTGGCTAACATACCCAGCCAAGCTCCGCCCAGAAGCACAGAAGATTCTTGATGGGTACATGATCCTAACAATAAGTTATATTTTGTTGCAGCGCTCCTCAAACGTAGCAGGTCGCGGCAAGCGCTTCACCTTCCAGTCTACAGTGAGACAACTGGAGCGAAGACGACTAGCTGAGAAGCTGTCGAAGGAGGCAGACCTGAAGGAGCAGCAGAGAAGAACCGAGCTGGAGGCCATGAGGAGGTACGTGCTGCAGACCATTTTTATGTTCAAAACTAGCTTTTGAGTTAATATAGATTTACGCACAAAAAATAACCTATATTCGTCTCCAGGGTCCCCATCTATCTCTGTACCAAAATTCATTAAAATCAGTTTAGCGATTTAGGCGTGAAAGTGTAAAAAACGAACACTTATGATTCCACTATGTACACACACGATTTGTTGCTATCCTGGCATTCCTGGAAACTATGAATCAACTTAGACCCTTTTTTGTTAAAAATGTAAATGGCAGTTTAAAATATACAAAGTAGAAGTCCTATGTTTAATTGTAATACAATGTAGTACAACAGCCTCAAAATAGAACTATGACCTAACGTCCTCGCTGCCTTACCTAGACACCATCCATTATATGAACTAAGATATACTATAACGCGACTACACATACCACTTGCAGTAAAGTTGCTAAGTAGTACTGGTAGATGACAAAGAGGAATGAATTGCGCCGGCGCGACTGCCTTGGCGCTGCAGTACACCCAGTTGCTAAACTTTTAATGCTAAGTCAAGGTCTAGTCACACCATGTCTTTACCTTTAAGATTCAAAGAAGTACAACATAACCATTGTCTCCACAGAGTCGAGGAGGAGTTCCAGCGCAAGCGCGCGCGGGAGAAGGCAAACATCCGGCAGCAGCTGCGCCTCGTCAGCAGCGGCGCCAACAGCATGCCCACATCCACCGCTCATCACAACAAGGTGAGCACCCATCCATGCTTGTAATTAAGGTTCTTTTAAAACAGGACGGTGATCTAATAGTTGATTACTGCAAGTGCAGCTCGAATCCCAAGTCCATCTGCCATAGGAAATCTGGAAGAAATGTTGAAACATTGAAATCTAGAAGTTTTAGGGAAGAGCCAAGAGTGCTAAGTGCAATAAGAATATCAATATCATGATTAGAAGTCTTTTTTTGGATGAAAAATCATTAAATGACTCCTTCCGCTCTGAGTGGAGCCGCAGGGAGTGTCAGACTTTTACTGATTAAAACCCACCCGTGTTCCTCCAAATGTCTTCAGCAGTTTACTCAGTTTGGATGCGTATTAGGGCAAATCGTTTGCGGATTAATCCTAATATTTAAAATTCTTCCGTTCCTGAGTGAGTGACTAACAGACAACGCACAGCCGAAACAAGATAAATATCCTTGTCTGTAGGGGAGCACTAAGAGAGGATTTCCCGAAATTCCTACGGGAACGGGAAAAAAGGGAAATGCGATTACGAAGTCGCGGGCAAAGCTGTATCTGATAAAATGTGACAATTCTTGCACAATTTAAACCTTCAAGACTTGGACTCAGCAAATCTCTGAAATAACCTTTATCAAAACTGTCAGACAGATCTTCCAGCATTCCTCACAGGCTTTTCTTATACTAATGCTTGAGTAAGAAGTTTCTTACAATCACAACACCACTTCAACTTCAAAATGAACCTGTTAATCACCCACAGAACAAATAACGGAAGACCTTAAACAAACATAGATCAACTAACTTCTTTATTGGACCATAATGAGCCACTCTGAGACATCAATCATGTCTGTCACCCGTCCTTGCCTCGCCTTGAACCAAGGTGACAAGCATCTCTGTGACGGCGATATCCCGAGTGAGAGTCCTGGCGGAGGAAGCGGTGTCGCGGGGCGGTGTGTTGTTGGCGGTGTCCTTGGACATCTCCAACGCCTTCAACACCCTGCCCTGGAGTTGTATTCGGGAGGCACT
>NDFZ01005397.1:0-33025 GCA_002192655.3 Mamestra configurata | reverse complement strand
GTCGCTTACGTTCCCGCGATCCCCGGCGTAGGTGGGAGATGGAACACCGGGGTGGTTTTAGTCAGTAAGAGTCTGACAGACCCCTCCACCCGCCCCAGGGTGGAGGATTTCCATGAGGATTTCCCCCCGAGATCAAAAAAAAAAAAAAGGTGACAAGCATCTAACCTACAGACAGACGTATTATATACGTATGTATGTAATGAGCGATATAAATGATGTGATTACTGCTTGTGTATATAAAAATGAAAATGATTCCTTGAGTGATGGTAACCTTGCGCCTGAATTGTGTGTGAACTAGTCTGTGTATTGTGTAACCTTTAGAGGGATCTTAGTTTTGTTTTGCTTTGTGTGATGCATTATAAGAAATTGTGTTGGTTTACCTTTATACCAGCTCAACCTCATCTTTTAGGGCGTAAAGTATATGAATCAGGTTATTTTACTCATCTATGAGTGGATGATGTGAGCACATTCGCAAGAAGTTGGTAGAATCATCACAGTGTTAATTCGTTGGATTCGTTTTTTCTGAATAACTTTGTTTATATGTATGAATCTATGTACTTACATTTTTTTCTTCTTCTCGCTATTTTTTTTCTTTAAGTTACACCTGCCATGTTGCACGCACCACCCTAAGGTCGAGTGGTAGAAAATGCCTAAGGCATTAAGTCCGCCTTTGTACAGTGGCATAAGTTTAGTTACCTACTTGACTACACATAGTTAGCTAACGACTTTTCGACTTACGAAGCTCTTCAAGAGTCTTTTAGCCAGATGTGTTGCTGGGGAGTTGAATTGAGCTTCCCCGCCAACACTTGGAAATGGTGACGGGTAGGGTTTTGTGGATGTAAAACTGACGTTCAAAAAGTGGTAACCCTTGGCCTAATTAGAAAAAATACTTTTGGTTTTGATAATTTTGAGTTTTTTGTACCTACTACAATTCTTTGATGATCCTTGACCTTGATGACCTTTTCAAAATAACCGTGCTTACTTCCATGTTATAAGCAACTCATTTTCTCCCTTACAGCCTAGGGACTCCCCAGACGGGTCGTGTCGCGAGTCACCAGCACCCGAGCGCGCGCGCGACACACAGCGGCACAGCAACGCCTCCTCCGACATCAGCGGGCGCAGCAAGAGTACCACACCCGTATGTATATGGTCTTATGGGTGTTAACCAATCCTCCTAACCTCGCTCGGAATATGGACAAGTACCGAGAGACGAGCTGTTGTCACTGTCACTGCGTCGGTGTTCCAGCTTTATTAGTAGCTAATGGCTTGGCACTTAACGATGTCAAAAGACCGGACGGCATTTCTTTATTTCCAAGGAAGTTGTTGTGTTGTTGGTAATCCTTTAGTGTGGAATACTCTTACATCTCTTATCGCCACCTGTGTCGATACTCTTGCGCCATGCCATCTTCCTAGTTTTAAATTTGAAAACAAGAAATCAAGTTCTGCAGTCGTACATGACATCAGTAGGCCAACGAGGCATGTTCTTGCCTATTAGACTTGTTTACCACCCTGCATAAATACGGTACCTCATTTGTTCATCTGCATCTCCAGATCCGCAGCGTGGAGCTGTCCGCGTGGCGCACAGAGGGCGGCGCGCGCGTGTACCGCGACTGGTCGGCGGCGTACGCGCACCCCCCCGCCTGCGCGCGCATGCCCATAGCCTCACATACCATGTACAACGGTAAGATCATTTCTTATATACAGACTTACTTAGGATGAGTTTTCTTACTGACATAAAACAAAATGCCTAGTTTATGATTGTGTTCTGCGGAATACATCATCATTGATTCGGTTTGAGCTGTCAAGGTGTTCCGTATGGTGTCGGACGTAAAAGAATAGCACCATCCCATCACTTCCCGTGGGTGTCGTAGAGGCGACTAAGGGTCTCACCAGAGAATGGGCAGCTGCATTCTCTGTGCATTGCAACAGTTACACTGCAATCGCCAACCCGCCTGCCAAGCGTGGCGATTATGGCAACCCCCTTGGGGGAGGCCCATGTCCAACAGTGAACATCTTTCGGCTGGAATGATGAGCTGCCAAACATGCTAACTGCTTGGCTATTAAGAAATTGTACCGGTATGGATACCGCTACCAATTTCTTAGAACTAACGTAGCGACATCTATACCGTAAGCAAAGAACTACATACGTCAAGCAAATCCTGTATCGCGATATCAGAGATTTCCTTGAATATATGCAAATCAACCATCGGACAGTTGCCCACCAGACCCAACACCCGTCAGGTCGGGGGATCCTCCCTTTTTTAACAGAGGTTTGCGACTTTACACCCTATTCCGCATGCCTCGATAAAATGTAAACGTCGTTTCATTATAAACCTGGGAATCATATACCTCCGCTTCACATAACGTATAACATCGACTTATTATTATGTCACTTTAGAAAGTATAGCCACTTACATAAATTGGTAATCAAATGCACGACTTGCGCGTCCCCGATGTATTCAGATCTGGGACACTCGCGCCATAAGTGTCCGCTGTGGACTGTGGGCACTTGAACTGTCACCAGACTGGGTGACATTGTTGCGATATAAGTATACTTTAGAAGTGTGAGTACTTGGCTATGATATCAACGTTTAATTGTGCCACTGTCTTGCAATAGATCTTTCTTCGTAAAGAGAAGGAACAAACACTGATTACAAAACTACGGGACAGTTTCTGAATTGAGAATTGGAGTTTGACAAGGGGCTGGTTATTGATGACATGGTTGGTGCAGTGGTTAAGCGATTGACTGCTGCTCTGCGTGTCGCGGGTTCGATCCCCGCACGGAACAATTATCTACAGATATATGTGTATGTGAGCTTAGATGTTTGTAAACGCACCCACAATACAGGGAAAATTCCTAGTGTAGGGCAACGTTTAAAAAAATTATAATAATAATAATGAAAAAAATTAAATAAAAAAAAAATTGTATTTGAAGTGAAGGTGTTAAACCCCACTTAAATGACAAAATACTCAACTTGAAATGCTTATTAAATTCTATCTAATATTTCTTTTAATATTATTCTATTCTTGCTTAAAACCGTACATTTTCATAAACGACAAATTTCATGAAAATGTATGGTTAGGTATGTTTACAAATACAGGGGCGGATGTTTTGATCAATTGAAGCAGCCTGTACTTTTTTTGAAACTGTTTAAACTTAAAATATAACAACAATAAAACTGGAAGATATTCCACCATTTTTTTAAACATAAGAATCATTATCCTCCTTCTGGGGCAGTCGCGTAAAATTAGTCTAGTAATAACACAAAATTACAATGTATTTCCACAATCGATTCTACAAAAAAGACACGTAGGTGACCGTTTACAATGTAACTATCCAGGTTATTGATAAGTAGTAAGTCAGTAAGTAAGTAGTGGGGTCAGGGCCGTCGGAAGTAGCCACATTCGTGTTACGACTGACAGTTGTGGGCGTGTCTGTTGCTTTGACTACTTTTTATGTTAGTACAAAATTTAGCCCGCGACTTCGTACGCGCATATCCCGTTTTTCCCCGTTCCCGTAAGACAGCTACATACCAAATAAATTTCAGCTTTCTACGACCAGTAGTTTCGGTTGTGCGTTGTCTGTCAGTCAGTCACTCAGTAACAGAAGAGAATCGTAATCGTATTGGTTTCTTTGTACTTGGTACTGTGTTACAGTCAATATAGATAGGTTTTTTATTGATGGTACCTCTACAAATGAAGAACCTGCTGGCCTGTTCTCGTACTTAAAAACATTTAAATGTAAGTCTCAATGTTATCTCAGCGACAATCAATGAAAAAATTGTTTGTCTGTAAAGTCGGTTTACGGACGATAGTTTAACTTGACAACGTCATAATAAAACATTGATGAAATGATCGTAACGTTACAATGAGCGTAACGTTACAATGAGCGTAAGGTTACAATGAGTGGAACGTTACAATGAGTCATCCTTTTTCGTGCGTGCAGCCGGCATTCATCGATTTAAAAGACGTTGTCACGTCAAAAAATAAAATGTAGGAAAATTACCATTATTAGGGGGGAGGGTGATGCGAATGTATAAGTACTTTAAAACTACGAGAATTGAAATATTCTAATGATTGTTTGATTTTAAACTAAGTATAAAAAGATGGACTTGACTGTATTTCAGTGTGGTTAACTCAAATCTGTGTTTCTACCAAAAGAGTTTCAGAATTGATTGTGCTACGGTGCTACGACGTAGCTCGTGACAGCTACGGCGTAGCTCAACGTGTAGCTCAGGATTTCATATGACCCATTTTACAGCTTGTAGTTGATATATAACTGAAACCTCTAAGGAGTCATTGTGCTTATCATTATATTATTTTTGATGGGATCAAACCGTAGATTACGAGAACTCCTTGATAAGTTTAAACTATACAAAATGTAGGAAACAAAATTGTTATTACGATCGCAGGTTTGGTCTCATTTTAAAAGTAACCCATAATGATACAGTTAGCAGCCTTTTCGAGTTTTAAGTTATTGTAATTAACAGCAATTGCCCGGAATGGTCAGACAGAGGTGTATCTCAGGTACAATGGAACAGACCATATCTGACCAGCTTTTTTTCCGTTTTTTTTAAATAATATATTTAGTAGACTCGCGTTTGACCATAATCTCACCTGATGGAATACGATCCCGACGAGGTCGACAACCGAACACGCTTGCAAGTAAATTACTCACTGTTGACTTGCAATAACTGCTTATGTATATAGGGAGACAGTATCTAGTTATGTACAAGCCTCTTCAAAGCACCCCATCCCGCAGGCGGCGCCGAGGCGGAGACGTTCAGCGGCAGCCCGCGCTCCGACAACTACCGCCTGGAGTTCGCGCGCGGCCGCTCGTCCGCCTCCCCGCGCACGCCGCGCGCGCCGCGCCTGCTCCCCGCCACGCGCGCCTCCAGCTCCTCCGGCTCCGACCTGTCGCTCAGGCAGCCCATCAAGATCAGGTTTGAGAACCCATATTTATACAACAACGTTAACTTTTGAACATTTTCAGCTGGAGGAAAGTCCGGAAAATATGTTATACTTAGCGATAAAATTTAGTCTTTCGCTAATTGTAAGCATTAGTGCAAGATACCTTCCGTATCGTGAGAGCTGCAAGTGAATTTATTTACTGATGCAATCATATTGAAATTAAAATCTGTGCATGTCATATTTTGGTTTTGTATAAAGCATGCGAACCTTAAGAGAACAAATTAAATGCTTTAATTTAATGACGAAAATAACTGTCTAATTTAAAACCAAAATAATTCGCTTTATAATTGAATATTATAATCTTAATGACTGAGCATTTTTTTCCTGTTGAAAACAAGTATTTTTTTGCTTGTTTAGCTATTATCAATAAATTACATAAGGGTGTTACTACACCAATCGATCGCCATCGATCGACGTTAATCGATGAATGTGGTAGCTTTGGCTGATCGACGGATACCGAGGATATCATGGGCGTGCAGTAGGCTACAGTAAGGGTAGGCCAGCCCACACATAATGCCCAAAAAAAAAATACTCACCACATTATTCAAGCTTGAAATCACGATACTGACGATGCGAATTTTCGTCCACTTTGAAAGTGTCGAACAAGTCGGTTGTCCTTTAAGGTGAAGGCACGTGAGCACAAGAAGTTGGTAGAATCATCACAGCGTTAATTTGTTGGATTCGTTTTTTCTTAATAACTTTATTTATGTGTATGTATGTATCTATGTATTTATAAATGTTTTTTTTATTTTTTTTCTTCTCTCTATTTTTAGTTTTTCTTTAAGTTGCACCTGCCATGTTGTCTCTGCACCACCCTAAGGTCGACTGGTAGAAAATGCCTAAGGCATTAAGTCCGCCTTTGTACAGTGTTTTTACTAGTGCATAAAGTTTTAATAAATAAATAAAAGTGGACGAAATTTTGTTTTTGGGCATTTGGAAGGGCTGGCCTGCCCTTACTGTAGCCTACTGCACGTGCATGGAGCATATATATGAAATCGATCGATGGAATCGATCGACAGTCGATCGATTGGTGTGGTAACACCCTTAAGTAGATAAAAGACATTATATAGAAAAAAAACTGAAACAAGTTTTACTGAAATTCAGCAGGCACTGAAATAGCTCCATGTATTTTTAGATGCGTATTGTAATAATGTTGTTGTATGGTGTTTCCGAAGGTGGTGATGTGTGGGAGTAGCGCTATTACCTAACACTAACCCTGCGCGCGCGCATACAAGGTGAGTGCTTGCCGTACGCTTATGTCCCTGATTGAGAATGAAATCTTGACAAAAACTAGAATACTTCTACCCTTTTAGAATAAAATCGTGTGTTTTCTTACTGTTTCCAAACCAATATCAATCCACTTAGAATGGGAAGTATTTTTGCTTTGAAAACTTTTTAGACCTAATGCTTGTAGTACCTGAGCCTCTAGACAAAGTAATATTATCTACTGCTACCAGCGGTAACGATTGTCGAAAAGTATAAAATGTTTGTTGACAATGACAAGTGTTACTGAAATGACATGTGTTACTGAAATGACATGTGCTACTGAATTGACATGTGCTACTGAAATTACATGTGCCACTGAATTGACATGTGCTACTGAAATGACATGTTCAACTGAAATTACATGTGCTTTTGAAATGGCATGTGCTACTGAATTGGCATGGACTACTGAATTGACATGTGCTTCTGAAATTACATGTGCCACTGAATTGACATGTGCTGCTGAATTGACATGTGCTACTGAAATGACATGTGCTTCTGAAATGACATGTGCTGCTGAAATTACATGTGCTACTGAAACGACATGTGCTACTGAAATGCCACATGGTCAGTTCCAAACATTTTGGCATTTCGAAAATCACCATCACCGATAAATTATGTGATATTGTCTAGAGTCCCTGATTGAGTTAGATAGTATTTCTTGAAACTGCATGTGGTAGTAGAAAAACCTTTCCTTAGTAGAGAAACGCTTAAAATAACCAGCGTTTTACCTAAATATTGAATGATTAATTCTGCCATGCTTTCAATTATTCTAATCAAGAACCTATCCCTTTGATTTTAACTCTCTTTAACACAGCATATACTTTACACAAAAAAAAGAATAACAAGAAAAAGGTTTATATTTTTAACCCTGAACTCCAATACCAACAGTGAGCCAACGAAAGAGGAACCGGAACCCGACGAGCCCGCCATAGTCCCCACGCTGCGACCGGCCGGACCCGCGCGCACCGCCCTGCTCACTCACTGACACTGAGCCACTCACACTAAGTCAACTGAGTACCCACAGCTCACTGAGATACACTCACTGAGTTACAGACAGGTTTACCTACGTTCACTGAGTTATGGACAGGTTCACATACACTCACTGAATTACGGACAGATTCACATACACACACTGAGTTACAGACAGGTTCACTCACACCCACTGAGTCACTCATATTGGTGACTTTCACTGTGTTACCGACACCGGAACGAGTTACATACACTCACTGATAAAAAAGACTGCACCATTTATTAATACGGGTTGTATTAATAAATGGTGCAGTCATTTTTAACTCACTGGCTTTTTAAGCAATGAATATTCTATTATTGTTACTATTTTGATTGCAAATAATGAGAATATTCATTAGGCCATGACAGTTGTGAACGGTTTATTAATACGAGCCCAAATATGGAGGTGAGTCAGTGACACTCACTTATCAACACCGACGCAAACATGTTAATTAAGAACTTAGCATTAAATTGTATATGTTGAATTGTAATCTATGTAAACTTCTATTTATTTACCTTAAATTCTTGTTAGGAGTTTGTTACCTGATAAAATATTGGTTTGGAGTATAGAACTTCGCGAAGATGGCCAGCTTATGTGCCAATCCAAAAAGTAACATAAATAAATGTAAGGTGCTAAAATATAAATGGAATTAAAGAAACCCTTTTTCAAATAACTTTTCGAAGTCATTATTGCTACGAAGGCCGGCAAATGTCCGGTGTGCGCTGGAAGCCGGAATGGGAGTGTTAGCAATCTGTATGTAAGTCCGACACGCAAGCCGCGGCTGCTGAAATTTGGGTCGGCGACCATTTATTGCGCTATTTTTATTTACCCTTTACTTTTCTTGTCTTGACCTGTAGCTTGAGAGGTCAAACTGTCTAGTTTTTCAGACTTTTATTTCAGCCTGTCGGCCTTTTCTTTTAGTTCACTGTTTTAGTATCAACTTACTTATTTCATTACATTTTTTTTTAAGGATGGAAAATTATCAAATGACTTCTTCCGCTCTGGGTGGAGCGGAAGGGCGTGTCAGACTCTTACTGATTAAAACCCATCCGTGTTCCTTCTAAAGCCCTTTGCGTTCCAGGGCCGCGGTGACTCTTTCGAACAAATTCCTGTACCCTGGCAGGCTCTGGCCCTAGCGGGCCCCGTCCTCTATGCTGACATCTCTTTGAGGCGCGCGTGAAACACAACGCGCCATCGACCCGGGCCTGGTGGTGATCGGACAGCGAATCACCCAACGCTCGCTTTCCGCAGGCCCGCGCCTACGGTGGCCGGGGATCGCCCTGCGACTCCCCACGCCCGGGGTGTCTTCTCCTGTAGCGGCGATGGGACGAAGGCCTTGCCTTTCCCTCGCGCGGTCCGCCTCCTCCTTCGCTGGCATTACTGCTTCGCAGAAGGAGGTGACCGCTTACCAAGCCTGCTCGCTCCGGACCATGGATTCAACCAGGGCCGGACGCGAGAGGTTGCCGCCGCCGATCGCCTCGACGAGGACACGGCGGTGCTCAGCCCAAGCAGGGCAGATCTCCAAAATTCCGCAACCCTGGCAGACGTACCTACATACCTACCTACTATCCCATTCTAAAATATTACTGCTATAGATGTATAATGTAGTTCAAGATCCAGCCCAATTGTAGATCAAACTTTTGTTTTTGATCAAAGCAAGTATTCGTTCGTGATCTAAAAATGTCAGCACAAATAGATATCCATCATCCATCAGCTGGCTTGCGTGACTGACTTCACGTATATGATTATTTAATACAAATTTTTTCTCAATCGGTTTTATCTAACTTTTCAAACTATATTCATTTTGAATTCCAATATAAGTTTAATCAATCCAATTCATTATGTACCAGAGGGGTTTCGTCATAAGAATTTATTATTAAAATAAATGTAATATCGAGAGCGTGGAGTGCTCCTAGTGTTAATTATAACAAACACAATCTTGTGAAGTTATTGACTCCGACGAGTGCTTTAATTCGCATCTGTTATATACTTAAGCAATGTTAAATTTTGTATTTTATTTAATCAAGTTTAAGCTTACTTTTTAAAGCTGTTTTTACACAAGAAACTCAAGAATAACACACAATATGACGTGGAAAATTTAATCAAATATCTTATCCTTTTTTGTAAAAACAGCTTTTCTCTAGAAATACTTAGTTTATAATTCCAATAGTTATGGTCTTCCATTGTAAGCTAAATACTGAAGCTTTAATATAGACTTAACCTTAGACTTATAGTGGTGCTATTAGCGTCTGAGTGTAGTGCTGACGCTACAATGTCAGCGTCAGCCGCTAAACCTGACGCTATTACTGTTAGGTGCTGAATTATACCGATTTTTTTATATAATTGTCTATGTTACTGACATTTAAAGATGATTGTATCATTTTTACGTCAATTCACAGAGTAATAAACATTAAAATTCTTTGTTTTGCTTGATTCAAAAGACAATGTATGCTAGTAGACCAACGAAAGGAGAAATTAATCACATAAAACGAGTTTCTACTATCAAAATCACCTAAAAAAATCCTGAAAACAACAACAACAGAAAATAATTACTTGCAGCAAGTTTACCATAAAAATGAAATATCCTCCTCCTAAATGAAAAATGAATAATCCTGAAAATATGTTCTTGTAGCCAGACCAAAACTAACCACACAATTCATCAACAACCAAGCCCAATTCCATCCTTATTGTCTCCTAATTGAGACTTCCCCTCGACATAACCTTTAGGGGTGCGATCAATCATTTTCCTACAATTTTCCGGGTAGGATGGACCGGGGTGCGGCGTGACCGGGTTACGGGCGGATACCCACGTGACCAACGCTACTGATCGATTGTCGCAGGTTTCTTTATGACGTGTTAAGTAATATTGGGCGGGTGTTATTGTAATATTTTTTGTACTGTTAATGGTCTGGTAATAATTTGAAACATGGTGTTGTTTGAAAGGTCAGGGTTCATTTGATTTATGGGATATAAATGTGGCTTGAATGGTGGGCTGGCAATTCGTAGAGCAAATAGAAAATTGAGCATAGAATCAAAATCAAAGTAGGGAGAGACAATTATTAGACGTTAAAAACTCACTAAAATTCATTTATTATTATTTTATCATAAATAATTCAAATTAAAGATGAAATATATTATTTTTTCAATTAATATTATGAATACGATTAATATAATATACAACACAAGAAGTATTTTATATGTAAGAGTAAAAATATTATAAATCTAATATAAAAAGGCTCAATTGTATATAACTTAATGAATAAGCATTATTAATATCATATTCATATTAATTTTGTGTAATCTTTATTCAAAATATACTTTTAAGATGGCGGGTCTATGGTACCTAAACATTTTTTGCAGTCCACAAAATTTCGAACGATTTTAGAAGTTTTTATGGAAAAATCTTGGTATAACTGCAAAAAAGTTTATTACTGATTGCCTGCTACAATATAGACTTAAAACATGTAAGATAATGATAAAACATAGATTACTTCTGTATATAACATAAGCTACAGTTCGGTGCATGTATATAGTGTAGAATGTAAACCGTTTATCTATGAGTAATAAAGATTTGTATAACGATTTAATTTTGTGGTTTTATTGTCACCCTTACAATGTTCAAATAACCAGTGGACACGTTTATATCATTCTCATTGTCCTCAGAATATCAAACTTTAAAAAAATCATGGTTGACTACAATAATGATTCACTTTCAGAAGAATACACATACACAACTTTTTCGATAGGATCATAAAACAAAAAAGTGGCCAATAAACAGCTAGTTATCAAATTAATAAAGATATAACTATTGCGTTGCATTGCGTATTCAATGTTCATCATCATCTGCCTACCCTTTTTTCCTAACTATATTGGGGTCGGCTTCCAGTCAAACCGGATTCAGCTGAAGCTGGGCGGCTGCCTACCAGACCTCCACAATCCATTGACTGGGTAACACGGTATTCCTTGGCAAGGCGCGTATCCCAATGTTAAACCCTCTTAAACGCTCCTTACGTTTTTTGAAAATTACGTTTGACATAATTTTCCTCTTTCCTGCTTTCACAGCTGTCCGGGAGACCCGTACGGGCCGCCCGTACACAGGATACCCGTACGGGTAGCGCCCGCAGTGCTTAGAAACGAGGGTTCAGTACGATACGGTAATATACTGGTTCTGTGGACTCTACCTGAAGCGGGTCGCACACGGACCAATCCGCGTCGTTGTGGAACACTGTTCTAGCGCCTTACGTGTGTCTCCGTTCTGGAAGCCCGTACGGGTATCCCGGATAGCTGTGAAACCAGCCTCAAAGTTATGATTTGTGGTTTCAAATTCAAAGTCATGGTTGTGTTTCGTAGTAAGGGTGTTAGTCTGCTAATGATCACAAATACTTTTACTAGAAATTACATTTCCACTCGTGCATTTATGCAAATCACAGTAAAGCTTTCTAAACGAATAATGTACTACAGATAACAAAACATGCATCACTGTTATCGTGCCATTAACTTTATAGTTGAGATTACAGGGTTTTAGGGTTCCGTACCCAAAGGGTCAAACGGGACCCTATTACTAAAACTCCGCTGTCCGTCTGTCACCAGGCTGTATCTCATCAACCGTGACTGTTAGACAGTTGAAATTTTCACAGATGATGTATTTCTGGTGCCGCTATAACATGATAAAAAACAGGATAAAATAAATATTTAAGGGGGCACCCATACAACAGACATGATTTTTTTGCCGTTTTTTATAGATAATGGTACGGAACCCTTCGTGCGCGAGTCCGACACGCACTTGGCCGGTTGTTTTTTCCGTATCTGTCTAATAATTGCACCATGTGTTAAGCGTTTGTGATAGGCGTTAAATCAAACTTCATAATAAGTCCTTGTTCACATAAACAAGAAATTTCATTTGTCATGACGACTGTACTTTGAGCAGATTCATAACGATTTTTTATTGAATTCATTACGATTTATTGAGCGTGAACGTCCAGTAAATAAAATGAAAATATTCGACTTAAGAATCGTTGACTTAAACGTGAGTGATTGTACTTTAAAAAATTGTGAGCCGTCAAGGGACGACCAGCACATGTAAAACATCGAAATTATTTTGCACAAGTAATATGCGTAAAAGAACAGATGACGGCAGGTACTAAATATGCCATAATGAAAAACATAAATATACACTGTATATATATGTATATACATTATCGTATAGCGTGTAGACGCGTCGCCACGGCACGCGTCGCCACGCCAACAATCGGTTTTACCCGCGGCTATAGATGTTTCACATCAAAAATAAAAAGATGGCGCGGATGATGGCCGTTAGGTGGATGCGGGCGTCTTCGCTCGCATTAAGGGGCCCCATCTATCTCTGTACCAAGCCTCATCAAAGTCGGTTCAGCCATGACGTCAAAGCGAAACAAACAAACAAATAAACTCATTTTCACATTTATAATGTTACTATAGCAAGAGTAGATTCTAACTCGTGACGCACCTCGCTAAAATGATAATTTAGAAAATTTAGATAGACAGATAAATACGATAAGGAATAAAAAAATAATAGGGTATAACAATTGGGCGGTCTTATCACTTAAAATTACGTTCTGTATACCTGTACCTGCTTACAGCAATAACCAAATAAATTTTTAATTCGGACATTTAATCGCAGTAATTATTGCCTGACTCCCACCGATTACTCTTGCCTACCCTATGAGCTCCGGAAATTATTACCTTAAAAAATAAATGACATGTGGGAGCATGCTCAAAGTAGGCAATTACCGGTCAACGCTCTCGGTAGCCGGCTGAAAACTTCATAAAAACAAAAGAAAAACGGCCATACCAACCTTACAGAGCGCATACATTACACCTTTAGCACGACCAATGGAGAATCCGCTTGTATAAAAGCTTCAATGGATATTATACCAGGTGATACTAACAAGTATCAAAGTTAGACATGCGCAAAGGGGTTTCAGAAGTAAACCTTGGTGAAAAGTTTTCAGTTACCGCGCGAGCTTTCCGTGAAGTGTACACATTACTAGAAGCTGTAATAGGCCGGTTGGATACTGTCCAAATAATTGTTGAACATACAACTGTAATAAATATTTGATAAGGAACCTATCTGTATAAATAAGTTCCATAATTACCTACGTGTTTGGTTTTTAAGACAACACAAAAAAGTATAATTGAACCAAAAGAGTAATAAACTAAATGGACTATAGCTAATTACTTTACCGATTTTATTTTGTGATAAAACTGCGATTAAAATCAACCTACAAACATAACCCTTACATTGCTATTGAAATAATTGTACGAGTCGGTTAAAAACCACAAATATCTGAAACAAGGTACTAAAAGTCGCGTCAAACTGTTTGCTCCGGAAAATTCTAAAGGAGTTTGCAGACTATCCCTTACCGTGGCCTTTGAGGACGTCCCGCTTGGATCCGGCGGCGCAGCCGTCCCAAACCTTACCCGGACGACATCTCGACAGTGTATCGCCTGCGAACACAAAGCCAAGCTGTTGCCCGACATTCCCGAGCCGGTGTCGGCTCCTCCGGTGCTGATACCGACGCAAGCCCCGGTAATACGGGAACAGCCGGTCTTCGCCCGCGAGGTCGGCCACCGGACCGTGATGACAGCGAAACCGGAGAGCGTGCACGAAGCGCTAGAAGAAAGGGACCCTAATAGTCTGAACCAACATGTGCAGGTTTGTATGAAGACTTTATAAGTGACCTTCACAGTTAATAAGTAGGTGAGGAGGCTTGACGTGAATTTTTCAGGAGGTGTCACTATTGATGTGTGTGTTTATTTTGAACTTTTAACAATCGATATTAGCATTGACCTTGGTACACAGAAAATACACACGTGGAAAATTAATCATGACTAGAATATTGCGTTAAGCTACTGATAGGGTATATCATAACTTTGAAGTCGGCTACACATGCTTTTTTTTTAAGGATGGGAAATAATCAAATGACTTCTTCCGCTCTGGGTGGAGCGGAAGGGCGTGTCAGACTCTTACTGACTAAAACCCATCCGTGTTCCTTCTAAAGCCCTTTGCGTTCCAGAGCTGCGGTGACTCTTTCGAACAAATTCCGCAACCCTGGCAGGGGCTATACATGCTGGCCGGAAGAATAAAGACTAGAAAACATAAGTGGATGGTTTTAATGAAATTAACAAAGAACCAAGAAAAACAAAAAAAAAAAACATGAAGGTGTATTGGGCAAAAAATATTATGCAAATTTAGTTATTACTATTTTTAACGTCAGCAAACACGGTAATTTAGTCAAAGAAAAAAAATCAGAAGCACTTGTACATTTAAATAGAAAATTATTCATACTTTAGCACAGGAAATTCATTAACATTTCCACCACTTACACAGGGTTGTTAAAATTGTGTGACGTGTTCATAATCATGAAAAAACTTGTAATAACCATATAGTATGGTGTTATTTATAGAAATAACGGATGCCTTGTAGTTTGGAGTGCCTGTAAAATGTAACGAGCCCTTGTAAATGTACCACAATGTTATGTTAATTCTAGAGTTTGTAGCTTCACATTGTAGGACCAACAACACTACAAAATTATTACCATAATAACTTATGTACAAAGATTGAAATCGTTCAGTGGATATAGGCCATGAAAACGTCGCAAGCAGACAGAGAAACAGACTCACTTTCGTGAAAGGTTTCAGTGAAAGGCAGTATATGCATCTCTCAAAGAATTTTTTGAAGTGAAAACTTCTTTAGCGGCGTTGTGCACTTTTTTGGATGGGTAAAAAATGTTAAACTCGCGTCAGGACACGTGACCTGATCGAAAATTCGTAAGACGGAGGGAGAGTAGATATTTTTTTTAATTGTCATGTTTGTGCACGATAGCGCAATAAATGAATATTGTATTTTACCACATAAATGATAGTACTTTTATTCTGATAATTAAAGCAATTATTATATTAATATCAAAAATACACAATGTTAATGTTCAAGTTTTCACTTTTGCCGGCACTCCCGGAGTTAGCGATAATTTAGTCAAAGATGATGCACCTGTAACCTACACCAACATTTGTAGGAACGAACTGGAATCTCAAATTTAAATAAGTTTATCAATCATTGGAAGCTTGAAATGAGTAAAACTATTACGTAGTAGTTTTCAACAAACATTTAAATCGACAACGGTAAACGCCAAGATTTGCAAAATATATGAAAAGCTCTTTCATAGCAATGGTATTGATTAATAAATTTATAACATTTGTTCGGTCTAAACAATCGAACACTTGCTAACACAGCAGTTTACAACAATCATTGTACCTACTCGTATCTAACTGGCAATTTTATTAATACTTTAAAATCAGTGCATTACCAGACATCAAACGAACCGGGTGCATTCATAACATTTAACATAACATTTTACTTTAAGACCTTTAACATCAACCCAAATTATATAATAAACTACCCCCATTAATTAAAAAAGAAGAGAAAATTAACATATTTTTAAGAAAACTTAGACAATTTTTACTCAATAAAAGCTACTACTGTAGGTACTTAAGTAGTCTTTAAATTTTATTTGATTTGTTAATTCTATTTACATCTCAATAGATAACTTAAGAGTTTCCTAAGTAATTTTACATGTCATAAAATGCTTCCTCTCTCCTAACCTAGATACTTATCTTGCTGTGCCCGACAGAGTCCATATGAACCTATTTGTTATTTTACCGCCTAAGAATACATGAAGAATGCAATAAAAGTATTGAGTATTGAGTACCTTTAATAATCTCTTTAAAACCAAATCCAAACAGTGCTTTACCTACGACCTTCCACCCCGAACAAAATTAGTTAGGATTAGAGTAGATAGCAAAAACACATATTCACGTGACATTTATTCGAACTTTATAAAATGGACACCATAAAACCCGGGGCATAAACTAACAAATAAAAAAACCATAACTTTATCTTTCAATCTAGATACACAGCTACACCCCGACATTAAAGTCCGTTGCTTTCCGACTATAAATCAGTGTCGTGGAAAAATCAACTTCATTATACGCACAACCCACCATTAGTTATGTGGCGCCGTAAAATTGGGACATAACTGGGTAACCCTGAAGAGGCTTTAAGGATTTCTTGAGGGTTCCTAATGACTTTTGAGAAGTGGCTCAACAATGACACCTTTGATGGGATTGATGAATGTGTTTTAATCAGAAGGTGTGTGAGCCGCTACGAGGTTTCGATAGATGAGAGGCTTTGCAAACTAACCGAGTACAGGCAGTTCTCACCACATCCGGACTAAATGATGACCAAAATCTTCTGAGTGTACTGAGATAAATGTGTTTTCAGTAAAACCAATAGAGTGCTCAAAACCACACCTCTTAACACCAGGCTCCCACAAAAGAATAAAGTTACTATTATTACTACAGATAAGTCCGACAATTCATTTGTTTTTATTTTGACGCTTTTTGGAATAAAAACTTAAATTAATTATAATTACAACAAAATATTAGTTAGGAAGAATCTAAGTACCTACCTATTAATATTTCTACAAAGAAAACGTCGCGTCGGGGGGACCGTTTCTAAATATTTTACTACCTACTCATCGTGGTAGCTTTGTTGTAAATACTAATATTTTGAACTAATATTTTGTTGTAATTATTATTAATATTTTTAGTGGTGTTTTAATTTTTTATGTACAGGTTGTTAAATAAATCAAATTATTATTTCGTACTTTTTTTGGGTAGGTTTTTGTGTCGGGGGTTTTTTAAATATCTTATCTTTCATTTGACAACCATTTTGGGCACATTTGTAGAATTTTGGTTCTTCCATCCCCACTTTAACCCACCATAACTCTTAAACGGCTCAATCGATTTTTATAAAACATAACTAAGAACACTCTCGATTAAGTCTCCTTTCATCCAAAAAAAACTAAACTGAAATCGGTTCAGTGGTTCGGGCGCTATGATGCCACAGACAGACAGATAGACAGACAGACAGACAGACAGACAGACAGACAAACAGACACGTCAAACTTATAACACCCCTCTTTTGCGTCGGGGGTTAAAAATTAAATCGTCACGGCGATATCAATTATCAAAAAAAAATATATTAACCGTCGGAATTATCACGTTTTAGAAGCAAAGAAGCGAATCTATTTACCTATATTTTTATAAAATAAACATTTCAACCTCTGCAATTCGCTACGCGGTCCTAACGGAGAGCCACGTTTTGCTAAGAGATTTTTAAATTCTACGAAAAATATATTTTGTACGAATTCGTGACTTCTTTGATTGTTTTTCACGTTTATAAAAGTTACAAAATGAACAGTTTCGTTGAAACACCTCAACACTTAAAATACCCCAGATGTCACAAACAATCTCGTATCTTAGTACAAGGCAACAAACAATTCTTTAAGTTTTCGTGTTACCAAATAATACTGTTTTTTTTTTTTACATTACAACACCTTACTACAATGTTATCAAAAATATTCTTACAAAAAACGAAAGGTTTAATTAAAAACCTAGCCTGCCCCGCCGGACAAAGAACTCGAGACGTTTGCGTGACTCAACTTACCTAGCTCCTTGACTATATGCTGCGGACTACAGGTCACTCGCTCCTGTACTATTTAATTGTTCTCTGCTTAATTAACCTTCTGTACTTTCACCCTTGGAATGTGTTAAAAAAGCCCGTTTCATGATCATGCCTGTTCAGACTTTTAACCTGGCTGCCTCAGAATGAGGGTTTTTAAAATATATCAACCTGTTCCTATGACCTTTAGGAAGATACTGATATGTTTACCAAAAGTATTAAAACTATTCTTTAGTTTATAAACGTAAACTACATAGATAAGCAGGTCTGAAGTCGTAATTTCCACCTGTTACTGCCGGTCGATTCTACAAACATGTCGAAGTGAAGACTTCGGTGAAGTGATCACGAGGTGAGCTGTCAATCCATATAATGAAGATGGAATGACAGCTCACCTCGTGATCACTTCACCTGAGGCTTCACTTCGATATTTTTACAGAATCGACCGGCAGCTTATTGTTTAACTATGGTAGGCGCCAAATAAATGTGCAATATAGGTCATTGACCTACCTACATTGACATTCTTAATTTCAAAAACGGAAAGAAAGACATAAAGCTGTCCTGAATCGACATCTTTCGTGAATCTTTACATTTTCTAGAATGAAAAAAGAAATCACAATTTGTTTTCCGGGTATCAGGGAAAGGTCAATATACTTTATTGTACAATTATCTGGCGCCCTCCCTAGTATGCTACATGTAACTGGAAAAGCCGAGTCCTTGAGCTACTAACATTGACATACTGACTTGATGACGCAAATATTGAATACAACGGGGATTGTCAAAACTATGTCATGTTCACAATAACCGTCGATTCGATTCCAATTGTGATTGATTTCGAAGCTATTTATAAGCTCACACGCTACAATTACTTTTTGTATGCTTTAGTAGATTATACACCATTTAAGTTTAATCAATAAATAGCAAAACTACATTACAAAGAAGAATATATTGATACTGGTAACACTGAAAATGGATAAATATTTTTAGGAGAGGACCCTAAATGGGCGAAAATAACGCACTATTCAATTTGCTCAAGTGACTTGCTTGGCCTGTATACGAGCAAAGCAACGCCATGGAAGTGGGTAAATGTGACAAAAATCGTACGCTTCATCTATTGCTTTCCTTGAAGCGAGTTCAAGAGCACTTGAAAGCCATTTTTTGAAAATGATCTTTCTTACCCTATCCCAGTGGAACCGAGCATTTTTTCGGGATAAAGTTAGTCAGCACCTGGCACTCAATGTAAGCATTTCAGTTAATCATTGAAAGAATTTTCATAGCTTGAATATAATGTTATCTTCTGAAGAAATAAACTGGTTTTAATGCATTTTCGAGGTTAGTCCTGGCCTTGTTCCAAAACCCAAGAAATTACTGTAACTTCCTATCTTCCCTCACAGATAGTATGGGACGACATAATCGGCGAGCCGGAGGGCGCGCGCAGCCCTGAGTGCGCGTGGCGCCTGAGTCACGCGTGCTTCCGCCACGCGCGCAACTGGTGCTACACCGTACTGACCGTGCTGCTGGCGCCGCCCTGCGCGCTGTTGCTGGGTTGCGGATTCGCCTGCCTCGCCTTCGAGGTAAGTCTACTGTGACACTAGTCTCAACTGTGCTACACCGTGCCCTACTATGGTCTACGACATACCTATCCAAAAGGATAGGTTAGATAACAATAAGTTACACTGTCTATACCTACTTAGTAATCTCACAGATACAGTGTATTTTCGGCGGACAGGCTGAAGTATATGTATCATCATCTTCTTGTCCTTATCCCATGTTACTTGGAGTCGGCGTAACACGTTTTCTTCCTCCATTCTGTAGGAAGCGTAGATATAGGTCATGCAATATCTACTAAGCGCAAGTTAGTATTAGTAGAAGAGTCTAATCGTGGCCACTCAGAAGACATAGGTTTGATCACCAAATCAGCAGAATAAGCTTCTACCAGACGTCAGCTATTCAGTAGATATGCAGTAAGCTTTAACGTGGAGTTTTTTGCTGGTTCTCCTAAGAGTAAGTAATTTTTTTAAAACCGGACCAAACACCACACTTATCCAACAGCTTCATGCACACAACCTCTTCATTACAGCAAATCTGGTGCACCGCTCCCTGCCTGCGCTGCATCAAGATCTACTTCGCGTCTCTCCGCACTATGGTGATGTCCTGCATGGCGGCCATCGTGGTCCCCGCCGCCAACGCCGTCGGCCACGTCTGCAGACACATCCGAATCAACTTCCGAAAGGAGGCGCCCGAGGATAAGGATATGCTTATCATTTAATGATGATGATGGTTTGAAGTGGATCAGGCTAATCGACCAATGTGTTTTTTGGAAGGCCTTGTTTATGGTGCCATAGTTATAAGTATGGCGATCTGTATTGTCCTTGTTTCCTTATTCTGTATTCAATGAGGTTGTTATACCAACCTGCTTAGTTACTGACAGTCCACGTAGACCAAATTAGACTACTATTTTTTAAGACACAGCAAATTACTTGCGTACGTATATTTTTTTCATCAATAATTAATCTTAATCATTTGTTTTTTAATCATTCAATTATATTTATGATTATCTTATGATAAATCGCCGTAAGTGCCTTTTATGATGTTTTATCATTAAAGTTTTATGAATTTATGTATCTATAGTGTTTCTGCACTAAAACTTAAATTACAGCAATTTAATAAAGTGTAACTGTTATGACATAGTTTTACAAATATGTATTTATAATATTGTAATGTTAAGTCAACTTCGTAATTTATCATATAAAATACCTATGGTGTAAGAAGTATTTTCTAAATAAATGTTATTAATAAATGAAACCAGCTTTTTTTGAATTATAAAAAAAAAACTTTTACCTCACCACCACACATCTAGGTAAATTGAGAAACGTAGACACATACAAGATTATTAAATAAAAAAAAACAAACTATAAATGCTTATTTTAAAAACTGATTAGCAGATTCTTTATTCTCTACAGAAATTTGAATTAAGAATCTGCTAATCGGTATTTAAACCAAGCATATTATATTTAAAAAAGTTTTTTATAAATAAAATAGGGCTCATTAGCAGCATAATTTTACAAAAAAATATATTAGACGAACCTGCTTACTTTATAATATTAAAGGTACTTGCTCCTAATTATAACACGACCAATATTCCCCTTAGCGTGGCGATTGTGACTAGCGTAAACCCAAACAAAGCAGGCTAGTGACCGCATAAAGTCATAACAAGCCGTGAGTGTCGAATGTATACCATCACGCCATATTTCAATTACTTGTATGTAACCGCTGAATATTTCATGAGCAACAAACTATCGGGCAACCATATCAAAGTACTTGTAGGTAGAGGTTTAGGTACTAGTTCTGGTAAATAGATAAGGTGGGTACTGAATGGTGTTACGGGGCGTAATGTAACATGTTACGAAGCGAGCATTCGTGCAGTCAGTACGTGGAAAAGAGCACAACGATGATGCGTATGTGTTTTACACGGATTTTTGGGACACGGCGTAACAAAACATCCTCGCTGCGAATGTTTCATTACGGCCCGTAACACCGGTCAGTACCCAGCTTTCAGCTGTTGATGACCTAGAATGACAATATTTTTAGTAACCCATATAATAATATTCAAGTTTAAACAAGAATCATAAATTCATTATATGTAGTGACAGGAGAAGAAAAGAGGACGGAAAAAAGAACGAAACTATTTATTTGACTTTATGGTAAAAACTGTTCTTTTTTCAAAATCGAAAAGGGACATTCTCGATTTATGCAGCTATATCCTAGCTACATGGAAGTTTTCTTTGCCTAATAAACAACAATCATAGACAAAAAACAGGGAGAGAGCGCGCGGGAAAAGCAAAGACGCTGTTTACGCGAATTTTACTGTTTGTATTAAATACTTATGATGGAGGAAACTTCTTCAGATGGGGCTTCAGTGCCAGTGCTGCATCAAACAACCAGCAATACAAGTAACTTGAACTCTAACCGATCTGATAATCATTTCGTCATAGCGCAATGCCGAAGGTTTGTTCATTGTTCAATAAATTATATTATTATTATTATTATTTATTATATTATTTTGTTAAAGATAATTATTTTATGATTAGCTATAAGTTGATTGCTGCGCCCTAACAGGGTAATAACTAATAATGTAATAACAGGGTATTCACAATCACAAAGTTTAGTTAAGTCTGTAACTGTGTGTACATTGTGTGCAATAAATAAATAAATAGGTACAAGGTGCATGTAATTTACTTAGATACGATTTATTTTAGGAATGATGCCCAAAATACAAAGGGTCAACAAGAAACTAGTGAAGAAATTGAAACAGAAGAGGCAAGTATTACTTATTCCACCAGTGACAACGAGGCAAGACAGTATTTCCTCTCTTTAAACGAAATTAGGTACTTAATGACAACAAGTATTTAAATGCGAAAGGCTACTAGTTGTTCTTCTTATTGATAGAATGCAATATTGAGCAGTTTTGTGCTACGTTACACAAGTGAACTACCATGAAAAATTCATTTCCATAGCGTGGTTATGGAAAACAGTCAATTATCATCATCATCCACTGCCCGACTTCGCCCACTGCTGAGCATAGGCCTCTCTTCTCTTGTGCCAATCCCCACGTTCCTGTGCCAGCCTCATCCAGGTTCTACCCGCGATGGCAACAATGTCGTCCGCCCATCTCGCCGCCGGCAGACCAACACTTCTTCTTCCAGTGCTAAAATAGCCAATAACTACAATATATTGGCTGTTTTCCAGTGCACTCTCATAAAATATTGAAGAAACAGGAAATAAGTTTAGATGTACTACTACTATGTTTTACATTTTTTATTGTTTGTTTGAAGCCGTTACACAGACTGCCCGGTTTCTGAGGTTTTTGCCGGCCGTTTATCTGTCCGTTAACACTATTTGTCATAACGCCATTCGTTGGCGGACAGATAAACGACCGATAAAGTACCTCAGAAACAAGGATTTACCTACTCAAACACGTACTTATATAGGTACATCCTATTCAGCTTTTACCTTTGGGAAAACATGCTATAAAACAATACTGGAACATTACCGACACGCAGTTAATTCCCGCGTGTCATGTAACGCTAACAAATCGCCATTAATTACCCGATGTTGTGTCAGCGTAATACTATAGTAGGCGCCAGATAAATGTGGAATAAAGTACATTGACCTTTCCCTAATAACTGTTCATAGGTACCTGAACAATTAAATATGAATCGTTTTTCATTATTAGACAATGTTAAGGATCACGAGAGATGATGATTCGGGACAGCTTTGTGTCATTAATTCCGTATTTCAAATTAAAAATGTCAATAATTGTAGGTGGGTCAATGACCGTTATTCCACGATTATCTGGCGCCTACTATAGTTAATTAGGTACCAGAGGTTACTTGTATTTAACGGTGAGCTGGGCTGGGTGAGGCCTGTGTCTACTGTCTATAGTTAATTTCTGATAGGATGAAGATATGTAAAAAGCCGTGAGGTTTGATACTCGAGGTTAAACAACACAAGGGTGATGGGAGACCATCCATTAAAAACTGGAAAAACTGACCCCAAAATAAATATAGTTGGGAAAAGGCTAAACCAATTGATTTGATATTGGTGAGCCATAAACCCGAGTTGCCTTCTACGTTATACACTGCAGCATAACTTGCGAATTTGAGTGAATAAACGACTTGCATGGTATGCTAGGATCTACTGAATTATCACACTTATGTTCGCAATAACCCTGACGCCTCAAATACGGACAAGACTAGGCATGCAGCAAAAAATAGGTGGCATAAACCTACTCGTAAACACATGCATTAAAAAAAAACGGAAATTGTGACCTTATTATTAAAATGTCACAGAGCGTGTTGGTGGCCTACTGTCGTTCAGGAAGACTGGGAGCGGCTTACTTCACCCTACACACGGGAGAGGTGGGTCCCATTTATTATCTAAACATTTATAGTTCAACCTTTATGGGCTTTTAAATTACCTTCTGTATTTGGGTCACATGTTATCTAGTTCCATGATGTTCTGTTGTTTAGCCGAACTACAACTTTTTATTTGGAATGGGCTTAATTTTAACAACTTCGATATGCATTTTGCTAAATTGTGAATAGCGTAAATTCAAAACATGATTGTACTAAGTCCTACTCATAAATGAGCCACCGGTACCTACCTGGGTGGGATTATGTGTATACTTAGGTTAAGATATTTATCTATGGGCCTTGTAACCTGAAAATAAATGTTTTATTATTATAACCACCACCCATACACAAAAACGTTTTGGAAATATTTTTATTGTGCGTGCAGCTATAGAATGGAGTTCCTCACCGGAGTCTGTGTTTCCTGACAACCACAACCAAGTTTTTTCTCAAAAATGGACAGTTATTCACTATCAGGAAGGATGGTGGCCAAACGCAAACCTTTAAAGAATAAAAAGAAACAGTTTTCATAAGAAGTAAACTGCAATTGACAACATAATTCCAGCTCTTCATCCTAGAAGAGATAGTAGATCGCCCTCCTGAGTACCAGATGTTCGCCAGTCTCTTCCGACAAGTGGAACCGATGTGCATCCTGCTGGATGGCAAGAACCAGGGCGCCTTCGTACAGACTGTCAGGAAGACAGTCTTTGATAGCGATGCGAATGATGAGGGGAGATGCAAGCTGGTTTTCTTATCTTCTAAGGAATATAGTAAGTAACTAGCAGCACTTCACAAAATAGTAGAATAGAACATGACAGGACAGGATGGGCAAAAGTTGCGGGACTGTCCGATTGAGTTATCGCGGCTGGGTGGGTTTTAGTCAGTAAGAGTCTGAAACAAAACAAAAAAAACTATTGACCGAAATAAAAAAGGCATTCCTAGTTGCTGGTTGACGATTTGCCCAACAATAAATGTTATCAATATAGGTATATAGAACTTTTGCGTTACTGAGTCACTGACGGAACGCACAGCCGAAACTACTGGTCGTAGAAAGCTAAAATTTGGCATGTAGGTTCCTTGGAGAGTGTAGGGGAGCACTAAGAAAGGATTTCAAAATACCTACGGAAACGGAGATAAACGGGATATGCGCGTACGAAGTCGCGGGCAAAAGCTGATTATTTCATCAAGTTGTTCGATCCACCTTAGGCTTTAATAATAAAAATCTTTTTATTGATCGCTCGATTAGTGAGTCGAAAGGCTTCAGAATCAGAATCAGAATCAGAATCAGAATATCATTTATTTGCAAATACGGGTAATACTTCGTCACTATACTTGGTGTAAATTCCATAGATACAGGAGTAATATTCGTATGATCAATTTACATTTAGATTTCAACGATCAGGGTACGCTTAAAGATTTGGCAGTAAAGCTACCCACGGTTTTGAAGACACGTTATTTTAGGACAACAATTATAAAACCAAAACACCTACTGCTTCATTTTCTCCCAGGTTTCGAAGCATGTAAGCGACGAATCTTCTACCTGTCCCTCCCTACTGAACCACGAAATGCCTCCGAAGAAGAGAGGTCCCTGTTCCTCAGAACTGTGCTGGACTTCTCCCAAACCCAGAGCGTTCACGCGCTGGGGGCTCTGCTAAGATACCTGGACCTGAACTGGGCTAAGCTGAGCATAGATCTGCATGGAAAACCGCAGTTTCTTAGCTTGAGAATAATTTCACTGTGAGTAACAGATTTTTTTATATCATCATTATCCTCCGGCATCATCCCATTTTATTTGGGTTCACCACCTTATTTCCCTAAATATCTCTATTCATAGCATCAGAATAAACTTCTTGTTCCTCGAATCATCACGCAATCTATCTTAAAAGTAAGTAGTTTTGTCATTATTTTTGGTGTACAACAGTGTGTATAATATCTGTGTAACTGCCTTACTATCTAATAAAACCACTTGCCACCTTCCTCAGTGCAGACATAGTAACGGTAGACGAGGACACATACCGCGGGCTACAAGTATTCAGTGCAGTGGCACACCCCAGCGCGTTCAAGCGAGGAGTGAGAGGGTCCAGTCGAGAGGGACTCTCTCTGTTCCAAGTCTTCAGTAGGTGCAGCTCCAAGATGGGTCAGAGTCGGATGAGGTAAGTAGATAAAGATAGATGGAGCAACTTGCTTGTTGTTTTTATTCAATGAGGAGATATACCTACTCCTGGTCCTCAATTGTTCAGTGCAGTGGCACACCCCAGCGCGATCAGGTGAGAAGTGAGAGGGTCCAGTCGCGAGGGACTTTCTCTGTTCCAAATGTGTCTCGGATTAGGTATGTAGTGAATATAGCAATTGAAAGTACTAAGTAAAGAATGGTGTGATAAGGTAGGTACTACGATCTAATTCCTTTACATCACGTCCCAAATAACTTCCTTCGTGTCCCAAACTGGACTATCTGTCCACTAGCATATACTGTCCGGCTGCTGGGCAAAAGCCTCCTCTCATTTCTTCCAACGGTCCATAACTAAATATCTTAACATTTTAATGTAAGTTCTTGTACTTCAGAGAGCAGAATATAAATGTACAGAATTTTTGCAAAATGGTTCTCTGATAACAGATTAATAAACGATCAATATATTTGGCTAATAATATAAAATATTTTACGAAATAAAAAAACCAAAAACGATTCTTTGTTGGTTACAAAAAGGGCGACATGATTTTTTCTGAGAAATACTTTTATTCATTCGAACTGTTGGATTGCAGAGTGTTGTTACAACACCCGACTTCAGACCTGACAGTTCTAAAGAGACGTCAAGACGTTGTAGAATATTTCATGAAGCCGCAAAACGATGCCCTCATGAGGAACATCTGCTCGTCCATGCGGTTCATCAAAAATGTTCACGTGAGTTTACATACTACTTTCTTCTTGACACGTTGAGAAAAAACTTTCTGAATTTAATCAATCTGCCTGACCTTATCACAACTATCGATGAAAAAGGACGGAAGAAGACATTTGATGATATCACATCCTTAAAAAAAAACAACTATGTTGGATTCGACTTCCAGTCCGGCGGATGTAGCTGAGCACCAGTATTGCACACGGAGTGACTGACTATCTGTCCTAGACAACCCAGTAACGATAAGGGTAATACGATACCCTTGGCAAGAATAGTGTCAGATTTTCTGGCTTCTGACTACGGCTGAAAACACATTAAATAATAGATAATAATTTCTAAAACGTTTACAAAAGTGTACATTTTCAATACAATTATAGTGCCTATATATAAACTAAAACTAAGATATTCATTCTAAACACATACACATAAATTCACACATACAAACATATACATTCTAAATTAAGAAGTTTTTTTGCAGGGAATTTTGGCGAAAATCAAAGCATTGTCTGCAAAGCCGTATCAGTGGAAATCACTTTATAATGTAAGTTTACCTTCATTATAGATCAATAAGAAAACTAATTATTTGTAGGTAATCGCAAAGTAGGTTACGCAAGATCAAGGTTCTCTCAATAAAATTTTTTTTTTGGTAGACACTGTACAACGCGGTGCTGATCTGCGAGATGTGTGAGAGTACGGGCAAAGTCAGCGAGTTCCTAGAACAGCTCGCATGCTTCGATAACACCAAGCTCTATGAGGTGGGTATACCCTTAATCAAAAATACTTAAGACGAAGAAAACTTGCCACATTCATCGCCAACTTATTTGAGACTTACTTAATTATGTTTTCAGATGGCATTATACATGAACAGGATTATAGACTTCGATCTATCTAAGACCGAGGGAAAGTTTACAGTGAAACCTGGCGTTGATGCAGAACTTGACAAAAGTATTTTTTATTCTAAATTAATTTTTACCTCTGTACCTATCAATAAAAAGTTGTTATAAAATATGCATATTTCACGTGCCCTAGAAAAACAAACAATGGCGAGCCTCCATGGTCTCATGTCTGAGACAGCCAAGGTGGAAATGGAACGTCTTCCGATCTACATCCAGGAGTGCAGCATGCTGTACATGCCACATCTAGGATATTTGCTAGGAGTGAAGGTCTGGGCTGATAACCTGAGCGCAGAAGATAAGGAACTGCCTGATATGAAGTTTATGGTGAGTAACATGAGGAAGAGTTGTAGAAACTAATAATGGAGTTAACCTAAGACCTGATGATCAATAAGAGATGTAGTTTATCTACACTTCAGCTCCTTATTTACAACCACCTTTTCTTCCAGTTTCAAAATAACGACTACATACATTACAAAAGTAAAGGATGTGAAGGTAATAATGGAAACCTGTTTGAGGAGCATGTGATAAGAAAATTGCTCTCTGTATTCTTGAAATTTATAAGAGACGAATAAAATGATAGATAAGTATTGTGTGAAAGATGCTAGGCTAGGAAGCAACGAACAGAGGTGGATAAGAAAGAGGTGATAGCTGATAGCGTTGTATAGAAGGAAAAGACGTACTGCTGCGATTTTTCTATCAGAGAACTTGTCCGTTATCCAGAGTTGGACGTGATGATAGGCGATACCTACCCCGAAATAGTGGCGCACGAGACCCGCATCATGATGCGCCTCACCAGCGTCATGCTGGAGCACCTGCACACCCTGGCCGCCGTCGTGGACAAGTGTGCCGAGCTCGACTGGTAAGAGTAGGTCAAAAATGATGCGGAAAACATATTGATGGAAGGAACATTTACCATAAGGTATGTGCTTAAATACTGAACTACTCGCACTGGATACTACAGCCGAACACGCCCGTTATTGGTCAATACGCTACCACAGACAATGTCTTGGAAGTAGCAGAATATTGTAACATCTCATCGCCTTCGACGTTTTCTAACGGTGTGATTCTGAACCATCGACACGAAGACGAAAACCCAGGTGCCTACGTGGCAGACGAAGGTCGTTCAATGGAAGAGCACTATGTGACCAAGGTTCTTGGAATTGATTGATGTGTTTTACTAATTGCTCTTGGATGTTGTTACAATTCGTCAACAACTTCTAGACTTTTAACCATGTAGATGAATTTTTAAAACCAAATTATATCACATTGTAATACTTCAATTTCTAGCCTAATAGCCATATCCAAGGTATGCAAAGAGTTCAACTACGTGCGCCCGACGCTAACTCCTGAGAAGATCATCAGCATCAAGCAAGGAAGGCATCCCCTGTACATGCTGACGTGTGACAACTTCGTGCCCAATGACGTGGAGTCCAGCCAGCAGGCGGGCTGTGTCAAGATACTGACGGGGCCCAACTCCAGTGGGAAGTCGGTTTATATGAAGCAGATTGGTGAGGCAGTTGTTATCATGTATTTTCGACAAAGTCACACCTTCTTAATTATATAGTGCAATTGCTGTCTTTCTCAATGGCACGGAAGATGGGCGACATGAAGATATGCGAATGGATCGCCATTCGTTTAAAATATTTCTTCAAATCGTTTAATTCGTTAAATACCTTCGAAGCCTGATTTTTTTTTTCTTTAGTGATTTGACGATTCTCAAGTTGTAAACGAAGCCGCAAGTTCTGAAATTAAAATTTAGTACAAAACCTTCCGAAAAATCATCGTCTCATGAGTATTTTGTATCCAGGTCTGATAGTATACCTAGCCCACATCGGTAGCTTTGTGCCAGCCGAGTCAGCGACGATCGGCGTAGTGCGACACATACACACGCGCATACAGAGCACCGAGTGCATCGCCGCGCACATGTCTGCCTTCCTCATAGACTTGAGACAGGTATGGAAGGACAACCACCGTTCTCTTTTATTTTAAAAATAAAATGGATTGGCCGGACTTCTTTGCTGCGGCAACCCTAATCCTCAAAGCCAATTTACTAATGTCACAGAACCAATGTATTTATTTGCGAATTGCCGAAATTCAAAGACAACTTAAAACTAAATGTGAGGCCTGACATTTGGGCCTTTTTGACTGCAAGTCATTATCCACTTTCTGGCCTTCTGACTTTTTGGTCCTTTTCTTTGACTGATAGCCAGAATGTATTTTCAACAGAATATGTATAACAGATACAACTGTCCTCTCATCTTCCAGATGGCCCTAGCCCTTCAAGAGTCCACGTCCAACTCCCTCCTGATCATAGACGAGTTCGGCAAAGGAACCTCGGCGACAGACGGACTGGCGCTACTGGCGGCCTGTCTCAACACGTTGCTGTTCAGGGGAGAGCACTGTCCGCATGTGTTGTTAGCTACGCACTACTTGAACATCAAGGAGTATATCGTCGACACGCCTATAGTGCGGTTTCTGGTAAGATTTAAAATATAATCACTTGCCGATAGCTGATCTTGAATGTAGTTTTAATCTTAGATGCGTATCTGAGACCGCCACTTACAAACGCAGGGGCACCTGTGACGAGATTTTAGCTTTCCTTCTACCATCGTCACATCTGCACTGTGCAAATTGTGAATCTATACATTGATTTAAAATGCCCCCTAAGTTTTACATACCATTTTACAATGTGTGGATTTGCACTGTGTGTGCCAAGCTGAATCATTACTTTCATCTTACACTATTTTTATTCTTGGAAATTATAAAATAGCATAGTTCATCCCCCAAGCATTTTCTTTCTTATATCACATCTAAGTCTCTGTTCCACCGTCACTTTTATCATGGTAGCGGTTCGAGTTCGTCCTCGAAAACGGCGAGCCCNTAGTCATGGACTCGGTTATGGTAAGTGTTCCTGTTCCGTGTGTGTGAGGGGGGCGCGGAGAGCAGCTTCGCGCTGCAGGTGGCCGCCGCCACCGGACTCCTGCCCAGGACTCTCGCCCGGGCCAAGCTAGTCATGGACTCGGTTATGGTAAGTGTTCCTGTTCCGTGTGTGTGAGGGGGGCGCGGAGAGCAGCTTCGCGCTGCAGGTGGCCGCCGCCACCGGACTCCTGCCCAGGACTCTCGCCCGGGCCAAGCTAGTCATGGACTCGGTTATGGTAAGTGTTCCTGTTCCGTGTGTGTGAGGGGGGCGCGGAGAGCAGCTTCGCGCTGCAGGTGGCCGCCGCCACCGGACTCCTGCCCAGGACTCTCGCCCGGGCCAAGCTAGTCATGGACTCGGTTATGGTAAGTGTTCCTGTTCCGTGTGTGTGAGGGGGGCGCGGAGAGCAGCTTCGCGCTGCAGGTGGCCGCCGCCACCGGACTCCTGCCCAGGACTCTCGCCCGGGCCAAGCTAGTCATGGACTCGGTTATGGTAAGTGTTCCTGTTCCGTGTGTGTGAGGGGGGCGCGGAGAGCAGCTTCGCGCTGCAGGTGGCCGCCGCCACCGGACTCCTGCCCAGGACTCTCGCCCGGGCCAAGCTAGTCATGGACTCGGTTATGGTAAGTGTTCCTGTTCCGTGTGTGTGAGGGGGGCGCGGAGAGCAGCTTCGCGCTGCAGGTGGCCGCCGCCACCGGACTCCTGCCCAGGACTCTCGCCCGGGCCAAGCTAGTCATGGACTCGGTTATGGTAAGTGTTCCTGTTCCGTGTGTGTGAGGGGGGCGCGGAGAGCAGCTTCGCGCTGCAGGTGGCCGCCGCCACCGGACTCCTGCCCAGGACTCTCGCCCGGGCCAAGCTAGTCATGGACTCGGTTATGGTAAGTGTTCCTGTTCCGTGTGTGTGAGGGGGGCGCGGAGAGCAGCTTCGCGCTGCAGGTGGCCGCCGCCACCGGACTCCTGCCCAGGACTCTCGCCCGGGCCAAGCTAGTCATGGACTCGGTTATGGTAAGTGTTCCTGTTCCGTGTGTGTGAGGGGGGCGCGGAGAGCAGCTTCGCGCTGCAGGTGGCCGCCGCCACCGGACTCCTGCCCAGGACTCTCGCCCGGGCCAAGCTAGTCATGGACTCGGTTATGGTAAGTGTTCCTGTTCCGTGTGTGTGAGGGGGGCGCGGAGAGCAGCTTCGCGCTGCAGGTGGCCGCCGCCACCGGACTCCTGCCCAGGACTCTCGCCCGGGCCAAGCTAGTCATGGACTCGGTTATGGTAAGTGTTCCTGTTCCGTGTGTGTGAGGGGGGCGCGGAGAGCAGCTTCGCGCTGCAGGTGGCCGCCGCCACCGGACTCCTGCCCAGGACTCTCGCCCGGGCCAAGCTAGTCATGGACTCGGTTATGGTAAGTGTTCCTGTTCCGTGTGTGTGAGGGGGGCGCGGAGAGCAGCTTCGCGCTGCAGGTGGCCGCCGCCACCGGACTCCTGCCCAGGACTCTCGCCCGGGCCAAGCTAGTCATGGACTCGGTTATGGTAAGTGTTCCTGTTCCGTGTGTGTGAGGGGGGCGCGGAGAGCAGCTTCGCGCTGCAGGTGGCCGCCGCCACCGGACTCCTGCCCAGGACTCTCGCCCGGGCCAAGCTAGTCATGGACTCGGTTATGGTAAGTGTTCCTGTTCCGTGTGTGTGAGGGGGGCGCGGAGAGCAGCTTCGCGCTGCAGGTGGCCGCCGCCACCGGACTCCTGCCCAGGACTCTCGCCCGGGCCAAGCTAGTCATGGACTCGGTTATGGTAAGTGTTCCTGTTCCGTGTGTGTGAGGGGGGCGCGGAGAGCAGCTTCGCGCTGCAGGTGGCCGCCGCCACCGGACTCCTGCCCAGGACTCTCGCCCGGGCCAAGCTAGTCATAGACTCGGTTATGATAACGAGACATCTTTGTGCTATATGCGAAAGTTTGGATTGATGTTTGTTACACAATCCTGCCAGAACAGCTGAACGGATCTGAATAAGGCATTTGATACATTAAGATTATAGTCTGGAACTGCACATAGGCTACTTGGTACCCCGTGAATAGGTTCCCTAGGAATCATTTCTGAAATTCACGTGGGTGAAAACGCTGGCAAAAGCCAGTTGAAGTCAAATAATGAAATATAGTTGAATGTGTCAAAATGAGTTCGGCTTTTCACAAGGCAGCATTTTAGGTCCACTGCTATTTTTAATGTAATCGTACTTAGAAATTCAGAGATAGATTTACCAGTAAAATTAAGCTGGAGTTCCACAAGGCATATGACCAATACTGTCTTCAATATTACCTAGTTGTTCTAATTATTTTAGTATTTCGTGTACCTATTTATCTTGTCTTAAGGATCGGGACCTCAATTGATTTTTTAAAAAGAAAACACGAATCAACCTAAAAAGTTATTATTTAATTAAATTAAATATGATCAAATACAAAGAACACCGTTTAACCGAATTTGAAATCTACTGTCCCCACAACAAAAAGATCCGTCGCATCCGAGCGCCCAAGAAAAAAGAGCCCGAGACACTGCAGCGCGCCGCTCATCTCACGACTCACGTTATCCCTTCCACTAGCTGCGTCATCGTGATGGCCCCGCCCTCTCAGCAGACAAATCT
>NDFZ01005396.1:576942-689497 GCA_002192655.3 Mamestra configurata | reverse complement strand
TTCCGCTCCACCCAGAGCGGAGGAAGTCATTTGATGATTTCCCATCCTTAAAAAAAAAAAAAGAAGGGGTAGGACAGACGTGACTACGTGAAGTCGGTTTTGCAGCGATTCGTTTCTGTCACTAACTTTCGTAGCACAACATTATTGACTTTTTAAGACAATATTTTAATTTTAATTTTAAATTGCTATTTTGTGTGGTGAATTTAGAAATCAATCCAGCGCGCAGTATTAATAAACTGTAGGCGAGTCGTCCATTAGGTATTTCATTCGTTCGTTCGTGCAAAAATATGTAAAACATTTTTGTTCCAAACGTTGTTTTATGAGAAAAAAGGAAAAAAAAAACTAATTTTTCGTCAAATAATACGTTATAAAAAAAAAGTTTATCAGATAATTATTATCTTAGGTGAATTATTTAGTAAACTTGTTGTTGTATAATGATGAAATGCTTGAAAAATGTTATAATACTTTAGACAACTTTCCAAAAATAAATGCAGAAATTTGTTCTTTACATTTAGAAAAACCAAAAATAAGTTTTGTTTTTTTTCGATATAGCTGGAATTTCTTTATATATAATAATAATAATAATATCTTGGGACAACTCACACACGGTCATCCGATCCCAAACTAGGCAGAGCCTGTGCTATGGCAACCAGACGACTGATACTTATATATTTCTAAATACATACATATTATAGATAAATTACACCCAGACACAGAACAAATGATCATGCTCATCACACAAAGATGACACCGGAAAATACACATAACTGACTCCGTAAGCTTGTAATAAATCTTTACTACATTATTATTCTGAGCGATGACCGTTTTGCGCGAATGTGACGCATATCTTCCCAACTTGCATAACTTTTGTAATTTTATTTTGGTATGCGTTATGCTCAGCAAATAAACTCTTTTTCTTTCTTTCTTCCTATTTCTCGATATATTATGATTATTTCTTTTTTGTACACAATAAATCCCATTCAAATGCAATAGTTTTCAATATATCCGTGTCTTATTAAATAAACAAATTAAAAATAGTTTACAATTTCACGCGATATTTTACAATCTTACGGCGTTTGCAATTTTCCGGTGACACATATATGAGTAGGTTCTATAGTGAAAGTTCTAGATATGTTTCTTTATCTAATGCAAAATGCAACCGGTTCCTTCTTTTACATTATTGCGAAATAATTCTCCAGTCGGGAAATAGTGACTCCAAAAAAACATAATTATTTTGGTAAATCTATGACCTAAATGTCAGTATTACGCGTGATTTTTTTTGGCGTTGACGTCATTGTCGAAAAGTGACAATGATTTACAAATTATTAAGCAAATGCGTCTAAACTTTTAGCCTTTTAATCATGTTTAATTTAAATTGAGGAGCTCGTGGTTAAGTAGGTAATAACAATCGCACGGGTTGATCTTTAAGGTCAAGGAACGCTTCCTGAGGTCAGTCCAAGGAAGGGTCGCAAAAGTTCTTATGTGTACCGAATTCCAACAGAAACGGTTCGGAGAAAACTGGATGTGACAGACAGACAAATTACTACTATTACTACTACTGAAGAAAATGTTATTTACTAGCAAAAACTGAATTGTTTATCAAAAAGGGTTGATAATTTTGAGGACAAAATTAAAAAAAAGAAAAAAAAAATGTAGGACCGTGTGACTTCAAATGAAAGGGCCTATTTTGAGTGTTGCAAATGTTTTTTCCATTATTTTAAAATAAACATTTTAGAAGTTATTCAAGAAATTATATGATAACTGACCATGCCGTTATTTGATCGAATCATCAGACCAGAGAACCAAGGACCAGGATCTTATCTCCTAAACTACTGAATCAATTTTTTTTTTAAATCACATATAATTTATTTAATTGTGTACGTTTTTTTTTTTAATTTTTTGATTACTTGTACTCTATACCCATAGACTTATAGGTTTCTATAAGAAGTCTATGAGTATAAAGTACCTACCAAACATGTTACAAATGAAAATCGTTCGGAACACTCCACACGCGAATCGCACTTGGCCGGTTTTATTATTGGTTTGTCTCACGGCTTGGCATTCGTAGCCAATCTCATACGATCGGAGTACCTTGAAGTACAAACTACAACAAAGCATTTTCGTAATCGGATCACTTCTTCCAGACCTTTTATAAAGTTTTAGAAAAAGTATTCCTTTTTCCAATATTGATAAGCTCGCGATGACGCGCGCTGGCGGGCGCTGGCTGGCGTATTTCACTGGAATGCGACCCCAATTTAGTTGGAAAAAAGGCTAGGCAGATGATGATAAGCTCGCGATGGACCACTCTCTCATCTGATAGAAAGTGAAGATATAGTCGACGTTGGAGTGTTAGACTCTTACTGACTAAAACCCATCCGTGTTCCTTCTAAAGCCCTTTGTGTTCCACGGCTGCGGTGACTCTTTCGAAACCCTGGCAGGCTCGGGCCCCGTATCCTATGCTGACATCTCTTTGAGGTTCGCGTGTAACACAACGCGGCTTCCTGGGATACCTTAATTTAAAGAGGTTGTAGCTATCAGGAAACAGATTTCCATCCCTTAGCTGTGTGTACAATGAAAGTATTCCCAAAACGTTTTGTGCGTATGCGTTAGTTTTCTTCCTACGTATGTATATAGTCCTCCTGACCGATTTTGGCCATGGCGGCCAATCTCAACCGAAACTAGCCATCGGTGTGGGATATTTTATAGTGCACAAGTGTGTGCGCAAACACAGGTGCACTCTCTCTTCCATTACTCTCATATTCCGATGGGACGGCAACCGGAAAGAGATCTGGCGCAGGACCAACGGCTTAACAGCTAGGCCCAGCTACAGCCACGTGTGATAAGGATGGCTTCGTGAAGGTGGAGAGGAAGAGGACGAAGAAGCCTCCTAGTCGCCAGTGCGGGACCACGCTGACAGGACCCAATATGCTGCGTCCGGCAATACCGACCCGGCTCCATGTGTCCCGGCTACATCACACCACGAAGGTTGAGGAGATCGTGGAGTATGTAAGAGCAAAGACCAACTGGACCTTAAGGGTCGAGAAGTTGGAGTCACGCTATAACGCGAATTTCAAATTGTTCGTGGTGCGAGTTCCGACTCATCATATTGAGACNGTTTTGTGCGTATGCGTTAGTTTTCTTCCTACGTATGTATATAGTCCTCCTGACCGATTTTGGCCATGGCGGCCAATCTCAACCGAAACTAGCCATCGGTGTGGGATATTTTATAGTGCACAAGTGTGTGCGCAAACACAGGTGCACTCTCTCTTCCATTACTCTCATATTCCGATGGGACGGCAACCGGAAAGAGATCTGGCGCAGGACCAACGGCTTAACAGCTAGGCCCAGCTACAGCCACGTGTGATAAGGATGGCTTCGTGAAGGTGGAGAGGAAGAGGACGAAGAAGCCTCCTAGTCGCCAGTGCGGGACCACGCTGACAGGACCCAATATGCTGCGTCCGGCAATACCGACCCGGCTCCATGTGTCCCGGCTACATCACACCACGAAGGTTGAGGAGATCGTGGAGTATGTAAGAGCAAAGACCAACTGGACCTTAAGGGTCGAGAAGTTGGAGTCACGCTATAACGCGAATTTCAAATTGTTCGTGGTGCGAGTTCCGACTCATCATATTGAGACTTTCCTCAAGGAAGAGTTTTGGCCGAAGGGTGTCGTATATCGGCGATTCCGCGGAAGGCTACGTGACACCAAGCAGCGCAACACGACGCCATCAATTCGTGTAAAATAGTGTTTTCATTTTTGTGGTTTTTATAAATATGTATGATAGTCTGTAAGGTATTATTTATGTTATGGGTCTTTGTTACCTGAAATAAATGATATGTTATATTATTATTATTAACGTACCATGCTTACCTACGTATGTAAGCATGCTATGTACAGCTAGACTATACCAACTTCTACCTAAAACCTTTGTCACAAAAATGTCTAACAGTCACCACAGCTCGTAATCGTAATGATCACCATTAAGCCACAGTTTCAGCCGGCCGAGTAGCCTAACCGCAACTAATGGTCGCCTAACAACTGCGATCCAGCAATTTGGACGCTAACCACAGCCGTTGGCTTGTGCTGCCAGTTTACCTGATTAGGAGTTGGTATACTGAATGAGACGTAACTGTGTCACGATTTTTTGGTAGAACCAGAATGTATTTTTCTGTTATTTGTGTTTACTGTTGATTTTAAAACGGTTTTATGTTGAGGTTAGATAATGTTCCGTTTAGTCAGGTAAGTAAGGACTACGGGTACGCTATGGAGGATCATTATTATAGCATGTGTTTTTATAGTTTGGAAGCAGAAAACATGTGCCGTTACACCCAATTAAATTGTGAGAAAGGCAACAAATTGGGCAGTTTTTAAAAGCCTATTTTTAGCTCAATCAATCTGCTTACCTTTTTACCTTTTTACACGTATATTGGGGTCGGCTTTAAGGGATACAGCTGAGTAAGTACTAGTATTTTACATTGGGGGCCTGCCTATCTTACCTTCGCAATCCAGAAGCTGGGTAACACGATACCCCTTGGCAAGAACGACTAGACTGTCGAAGATCTTCAAATGGCAGCCGGGACCAACGGCTTAGCAAGATCTCCGAAGTATGGAGGAGTATTGGTGTGATGCTCATCCATGGAGCGACGTCATCAAGCTTTGCTTAATTAACCACGAAGATCGACCCGTGCGGCAGTTTTTTTGACGTGATGGATATGCTCCACCACGTCCTCCGGGCGATGGAGGTGTGCCCTGCTTGGGCAGAGCACCGCCGTGTCCTCGTAGAGGCGATCGGCGGCGGCAACCTCTCGCGGCCGTCTCTGGTGCAATCTATGGTCCGAAGCGAGAGGCCACAAGAAGCAGTCACCAGCTTCTGCGAAGCTTTAATGCAAGCGAAGGAGAGGGCGGGAAGCGTGAGGGAGAGGAAACCGCAGCAGAACAAGACGTCCTGGGTGTCGAGAATCGCAGGGCAATTCCCGGCCACCGTGGACGCGGGTCTACGGACGGCGTGTTCCACGCGCGCCTCAAAGAGATATCAGCATAATTGACGGGGTCCGCTAGGGTCAGTGTCTGCCAGGGTTGCGGAATTTTTCGAAATAGTTACCGCGGCCCTGGAACGCAAAGGGCATTTGGAGGAACACGGGTAGGATTTAGTTAGTAAGAGTCTGACACTCTCTTCTGCTCCGTCTAGACCAGGAGGAGTCATTTGATGATTTCCCATAAAAAGAAAAAAACAAAAAAAGAAGTCATTCTGCACTATTGATTCCAACCCATTGTTTTATATTAATTGGAAGGTATTCCTTATACGATTAGCTACGTTTAAGAGGTCATCAGGAAAACCCAGTCATTAGATGGTGTTACAATACTCAATGACGTAGGTTGGTATGTGCTACTTACATAATCAGCATCTGCACGTACTCTATACATACCCAATGAATTAATGAAAATAAAATTGAACAGTTTGTTATGTTCTTTAGGAAAAAAAAACAACTAAAAACACCGACTTCCGAAATTAAAGTTATGTTATACTTTGTAGTGTTTTTAATTTGGAAGTCGGTTGTATTTTTTAGTTTTTTTTTAATGTTATTAACATGGGCCTGTAATGTTCCCGAACAGGGATCAAAGATTAATTGAGTAAAACCTGTAAAAAACATAACTTAATTACTATTCTTAAACGGCAAACAATTCAATAAAAACTCGAAATTAATCTGAAACCTAAGCAACAACGCTTTAAAACAATTTACCCCTTTGAATTATAAGTCGGTGTTTTGGTTGTTTTTTCGTTTTTTGACACCGACTTCCGAAATTAAAGTTATTTTATACTTTGTAGTGTTTTATTTGGATTTTTTTTATTTTTCACTTTTTAGTACTTAGTTTCATTTTTCATTATTCCCATGATTTGCGCTATTTCCCGATAAGGAGTTACTTTATGTGCCTACGTAGTCCAAGTCCAGACCATCTCATAGTTACTCAAACATTTACTTTCCTTCGGGATTGACATTAACCTTACAATATCTCACTTTACTAGATTTTAAGCGGAGGGGTGGTAGCACTTTATCTTTGAAGTTCAACGTCCGATGCAAATTCAACATTTATAACTAATAATCAAGACCGGTTCAAAAACATTGTAGACATGTACACATCTGTGAACCTCTTCACAGCGTACCAGCGTGATGTTATATTATAAATTGGTGTCAACAATAAACAGACATGCGATTTCAGCAGTCCTGGAAGATTGGCTATTATTTATTGAAGAATTCCGTTGCCTATCTCCGAACTTCTTCATCAGATCTTCACCAAATTGAAATAGGACCAGTATAAAAAAATTGTCTTCCAAACGAAGAAATAAACATCCAAATGGGTTGACAATTGGTGAAAATATCGCTGAACAAACATACAAAAAAAAATCAATCGAATTGAGAATCTCCTCCTTTTTCTGAAATCGATTAAAAAACATAACACTCCTTCTGGCGCAGTCAGGTAAATGCAGACGTAATGTAATGTTATGTTAAAGAGCCCTTTCTTTTGAATTTAATTTTATATATTTGTTGTTATAGCGGCAATAGAAATACACACTCTGAAAATTTCAACTGTCTACTTATTACGGTTCTTGAGATACATCCCGCTGACAGACAGACGGACGGACGGACGGACAGTAGAGGCTTAGTAATAGAGTTCCGTGGGTTACCTAGGGGTACGGAACCCTAACAATCAACAACAATTTTTTTCTATTAAGCGCAAATTCAATAAAAAACAGTGCTAAAATTATAATCCATCTAAGCAGAAAATTTCACAACTACAAATTGCCATTTCAAATAATCCGTTTGCATAACGATAATTTTCTATAATAATTTTCATGTCTTAGCAATAATTCTTATTTCTAATGGCTGCCGATGGGCAATTGTTTCGCTTCGGTACACAAACCGATATTATTGTGGTTTCATAAATGGTTTGCGTTACGTTCGAAATATTGGAAAAGGTATTTCTTTTGTAGATAGATAGATATTTTAGTATTTGAATGAGGATTCTTTTAAAGTATTTTTATTAACAGGAAGTGATTTAAAGATGAAATAACACAGTTGTATAATAGTTGTAAAATTCAAACTAACTGGTGTGGACTTCGGTAACCAATTGAGTCAATAAAGTAAATAAATATTTTACATGTTTCACTTTCAATAAATATTAATTCAAAAGAAATAGATGTTTGTATGATTTAAATATCGAATTCGTCGTCTGTACAAAGGGGGATGCCAAGCCGCCATAGTGATTTACGCCCTGAGTGCCCACAAGTAACATCGAATGTATTGGGACTTCTATAAACAAAAGGACAAATAAATAAAGTACAATATGTGTAAATGTCAAATCAATGTTTTGCAACAAATCTTTATTTTTTCCCGGAATTTAAATTGGCTACCTAGCAAATGTCTGTTTATTTCGTTGTATCGTTTCAATATTTATTATTTATTAAAAAATGTTACTGACTTGTATCGCGTCGTGAATAGATGAGTTAATTACGTAAAATGTACATATTTGTTTTACTAAATTAAATTTCTTGGGCATCGCAAGGCCTAAAATCGGTATTCCCCTTTATGGAAATTAAGGTTTCTTGACTGCACCAATTAGCCTAAATTGTTATGCCTACGACTGATTCAGGCAGATCCATGTGGATGATGCAAGCTATCCATCAATATCTTTAGGAAGTCCTCCAGATAATATAACTATATCTACAGGTCACTCAACTCGTTGGCAATGTTGCCTTCAGCGTACTATCAATATTGAACGGCTCATATTCATTAGTACTTTCACCCCCTGAAAGATTAAACGTCACCGAGTAAACTTACAAAATCAAGTAGTGTTTTTCAAAAAATAAATTATAGACGATATTTATTTTGCAAATTGGTTAACATTTGCCTCGTCAATTTAGAATACATGAAATTGGTGTATCCTAGCCAATTATTCTGAGAAGAAATGCAAAAACAAACTCCTATAGTAGGCGCCAGATAATCGTGGAATAACGGTCATTGACCCACCTACAATTATTGACATTTTTAATTTGAAAAACGAAATTAATGACACAAAGCTGTCCCGAATCATCATCTCTCGTGATCCTTAACATTGTCTAATAATGAAAAACGATTCATATTTAATTGTTCAGGTACCTATGAACAGTTATTAGGGAAAGGTCAATATACTTTATTCCACATTTATCTGGCGCCTACTATAGGTCAAGGTTTCTTATAAGGTTATGTTATTAATGTAATGGTAAAATCATATAAGAAGTACTCTATGATTTAACCTTTCCTCAAAAAAGGACATAAACCTACATGGTTTAGGTATGTCTGAGGTAATCTTTTGAGGAAAGTACATAACTACTACACAGATTTGGGTGAAACTGTCGTGTGGCTCAATGGAGCGCAATACTCAAACTTCATAATAGATCACTTACATCGGTAAGTAACTACCAGAGAATCATGAAATCTACGAATTCCTTGTCCTGAAAAGAAATAACCAATAAAGATCTTTTTTTTTTAAACTTAATAAAAAAACTGTTTTCAAATAAATGTTTCTTTAATCGTAACATTTCGTAGCTCACGGTAACAATTACGATTGCGACCGCGATCAATTGCGATCGCACGCGACTTCCTCGGCGCGACCGCAATCTCGGCGCCAAATCGATCGAAGCCATCGAGATGTTTGCTTTTGCTCTTATCTGTCATTATCTGTGGTGTAAAGTGGTTCTACTCTATGACTATTGACTATGGGTAATCAAGTACGATGGGTTTGCATTTCTCTATTTTTGATCTTAGATAAACATGGTCTGAATTATAGGTATGGTGGTCTTGATACGTTTGTGTGAAAATAACTTGCTGTGAGCATAAAATTAGGGCAGTCTATCGGATCTTCCGGCGGTTTGGTCATCTACATTTGCAACTTTGGTTATTCACTAAGGAAAACAAAATATTTGAGCTTAAAAACCGACTGTACAATTACCCACTCCTCACAAGGTTTCAATTTCGTCATTGTTCGATAAGTAATGAGTGCCGTCTGTCATACATAACAACAAACAATAGTTAAACATTAAAATGCAATCCCTTTTTATTCTGTGGTTACGTGGCCAGCTTATCAAAAGTCTAGACGCCATTTGTAACGGCCGAGACGTTCCGATTTCAAACAAATTTCAAATCGACTTCTTTATAAATGTCATTTGTTTGACTTCGGCGCGTGCCCGCTAATGGAAAGCTTTACCCAATGATTCGTTTTTGGAAAAAAATTAAGAACTGTCACGAACTGCATTTAGCAAGCTATTTTGGAATTTATTACACAAAAAATAAGGTTAGAATTCGATTGTGTCTAATGTACAGTTCGGATGATTCGGCCCGGGTTCGTGCTAACGTTATCAGCCAGCATTATTTGCTTCGAGTTTCGATGTTTCTTTTAACCTTTTATCGAATTCCCAAAGAGTGTTTTGAATTAAAACATTTGCGTGTTGTGAGCGAATTTAAAGTGCTTCGCGATTAATCGAATCGAAACACAATCGTGTTTGATTTAATCGATATTTATTTAGAATTCGTTCTAAATTACTTTGGGGAATTGCTACACCAACTTACTTTTTAGATTTAAATGTGCCTTTAAACTTAAACACATTAGTCGAAATGGAGGTGTACCTATCACTTTTTCCGTAATATTGGTCTTATAAACAACATTTAATGAAACAACGCATAGCCGGGCCGTTAATTAAACTATTGAGAGAGGATTCTTTTTCTTCTACTGTCACTGACCTGCTCAATAAATGAAACCCTTGTTATCATATCTGCCAGTATTTTTTGAACATGGGGTTTTCACGGCGGCAACGATTCTATTGAATCTAGGTTATCAGGCCATCCCCTTTATAGAATACCATTAGGAAAGTTGGATGATGAAGCATTTTCTTTTGTTCAGGCACGTCCTATTCTCCTTCGTCTTGTCTCAATGTTTTTGGATTCTTCCATCTTAGATCCCTCAGCCAGTTCATGGTAATAGGTTCACCCCCTACTCATCATCATCTGCCTAGCATAAACTACACTGTGGTCGGCTTCCAGTCAAACCGGACTCAGCTGAATACCAGTATTTTACATGGAGCGGCTACCTACCAGACTACCACCACCTCTACAACCCATTAACAGAGTAACACGGTAGTTCTTGGCAAAACTGTATTCAGAATTACTGGCGTCTGACAATCCGTAATGACTGCCAAAGATCTACAAATAACAGCCGGGACCAACGGCTTAACGTGCTTTCCGATGCACGGAGGAAACTCGGTATGTTAAAATGGTCACCCATCCACAGACCAACCTTGGCAAGCAATGCTTAACCTCTACTACACCCTCTACTACATAGTACTAAAACGTCACAGGTTAAATGCAAACGTCTGTACCCAGCCCTTCAGACAATAGGTAGTTATGTTATGATTATGATGAAATGGAACAGTTATTGCCAACTCCGCTCCATCATTGTACAGACGCCAGCACACCAAGCTGCAACCATCTTCAAATTTCTTTATTACATTTTCAACTTTATCGCTAAAGCATTAGGTTCAAGGTTGATTAGGAAAATTTCACAGTTTCGGGTCGCTTGATGAGCTGGGGATGGGCCACTGGTTCTGGGTTTTGGGGATCATTGTGCGTACAGCTCAAGAATGGAATACTCTGCCGGAGTCTTGGAGGCTTTGTTTACTGAATCACTTCGGGGTCTTTAAGCCAGGAGTGAATATGCTAGGTAAGCGTGCTTTTTCGACGTGCTGGTGACATCTTGGTCAATCATGAGCTTATAAAAAAAAACACTGAAAAAGTATAAAATAACTTTAATTTCGGAAGTTGGTGTGAAAATATGAGGAAACAACCAAATATTTATATACCAGCTATTTTTTTTTAAACCGAAATACTCAACTACGATTTTGATGATGGGACCAATCGGAAAGTATATTCTTTCACTTCAAAAAAGATTATTTGAAATCGGTTCATAAATGAAGGAGTTTATAAGGTAACAAACATACAAAAAAAAAAAACCAACCGAATTGAGAACATCCTTCTCTTTTTGAAATCGGTTGAAAAGCAAACGGTGTGCGAAGTCTGCAAGAATCGAAATATGATTTGAAGTCTTTGCAGCTATGATCTGACATCATAATCACAGGTTCCCGGAGAGCTGATGTCATAAATTATTTTTAAACTTAGTTGACAAAATAATAATTTTCAATTGTATAATAATTTAAATCAAGTTTCTTAATTTACTATTTGAATTAATTATTGAGTGGGCAATAAATTGTTGTTAGGAACAAGTTTCATTAAAATATTTGTTGGTGCATTTTCACCCGCCAAGCGAGGTTTTGAACGTTTGTCATCGGCTTTCATTATATCGCTACATAACATTTATATGAAAGTATATTCTGTTTATTCACTGTCTTTCAGATTTTTTGAGTTGTATATTAGATTTATATTAGAAATACGATAAAAGTTACACGTAGCAGGTACGTGCAAAAAGCTTGTATTCTATTGTCTTCTGTCTCTAAAGTTTCCTTAACACGTACACGTACATGAAACTCATGCCTTTTGCCAACGAAGGCAAGCACAAACTACAGAACGCCACTCCTTCCTTGCTTTTCTTAATCCCATGCAGAAAGCACCTACCAAAACATTGAAAATGTACTCCACACCACAAAAACCATATTACACAAATTCAAAATCAAAAGTCATTTATTCAAATTAGGCTGAGTGCCAGCACTTTTTGAACGTTAAAGTTCTAATAAAGACAGTCCCCAAAACGCCCGCCCGTCACCACTTTCTAGTGTTTTAGCTGGGAAGAAGAAGTGGCGCAACAAACTCCCCAGCAACACATCTGTCTGTTAAGTTTAAAACGTGAATTTATACAGTAGTATGCAACACAACTCAAAACATTAATGTCTAAACAAAAATTCAATCAGCGACGGCTCAAAGAGGCCAATCTCTGAGTCATTAAACTTGATTCTTCAACAAAAAGTCGTACGACGAGCGATTCGATGCACAACCCTTACCTTACCGAGCGGTCAGCAAAAAACCTCAGATCCCCGATAACTCAATTTGGACCAATTTATTGCTGGACTGTAATAGGTGCAGCTACCTTGCTTTTTAGGGTTTCATACCCAAAGGGTAAAACGGGACTATATTACTAAGACTTCGCTGTCCGTCTGTCACCAGGCTGAATCTCATGAACCGTGATAGTCAGACAGTTGAAATTTTCACAGATGATGTATTTCTGTTGCCGCTATAACAACAAATAACAAAAAACATCATACAACAAACGTGTTTTTTTGCCGTTTTTATAGATAATGGTACGGAACCCTTGGCCGGCTTTTTCTTAATTAGTTTTGGATGGACGTGACGATATGGGGGATTGTTAGGTGTAGGACGAGTTTTGTGGCGTGTACCTTAATTTTGAGCGTGGGATTAAGGTGTCGGTTGTCATATAGGCTTAATTTGAGGACGAGCAGAACCTGCTTACTTTCATCTTGCTATCCAACAATCAACATATTTTTTATCCGGAAGTACGTTTTCAAAAGTGAATTATAATTTGAAAAACTCATAAGTAACTTGTGATAAAAGCCTGGGAGTTTATTATGTGAAAACTTTTGATAAAGTACAACCTTGGACATAAATCACGTAGGTATTAAAAAGACAAAAGTTACAATGTAAGCTCATAGATACCCGGAAATAATTGATATGTGTAAATGGTACTATTGTTTTGATAAATATATATTCAAATCGAGTACAAATTTAGTGACTGTTAATTGACTTGCTCACTCAGGCATTTTAATGAATATTTACAATGGTTACAAGTGTTACAACCATTGTAAATTATTTCCAGATTGAAAATATTTTATTTCGTAGAAAAATTCAAATAAGTTGGGACTTTGATTTTCAATCTCTTCTTGTACATATTATTATTATATCTAGTCTGAACTGCCTGTCATTGCAAATGTTCAGTTAAAAATAATTTCCACCTACGTTTCTAGATCTCATAAAACTCGAATTAGGAAATTACAAATATCAGCTACTAGTGAACACAGCCAGCAGGCCGTCATAGGGCGGCGGCGCCGGGTAGTCGAATAATTACCTTTGCTCATAGCGGCCGGCAGCCTCTTGTTTCGCAAATCATGGTCGCTCATTTATTCAAACATTGTACTGGTGGACACTCAAGCGTTTGCTTAGAAATACTGAATCTAGCCAACGCTTTTTGGCAACTTAAAATTTTGATATAAATACAGTCCTCAAACTACCCACCCGTCACCACTTCCTAATGTTTCCCCAGCTCTCCAGCAAAAAAAAAACTGAAGTTGTTAAAAGCGGCTTAGGGCGAATAAAATTCCCCCAAACTTATGTTTCAATGCCATCGTGCCTCCGCTGTAGGAAAAAGACCGAGCTACCCAGGACGAATAGCACTATTCCTTTTTCACGAAGGATTCATAATGGCAATGTCACGTTAGAGCAGAGGGCTGGACAGCACACTACTACAGAAAGTGTTTTTTTTAAAGATAAAGTGAAATTGTATAGCCGTAATGTCCTAGACATTTGATTTTTTAGACGACTGGACTTCACATAGTCGACGCTCAAGTGGCCAACTAATGTTAAATTTAAACTCGACTTTTCCAACAAGTCGGTCCATCTCTACTTTTTAGTTCTAGACCAAAGAGCTAAAAATTCAAAGTAGGACTAGATTCGATTACTAGAATTTTTCTAGTTGGAAAATAGCCATAAAATAAGAACCTATCTCTTCGTAAAATAACAAACAGAAAAGATCGTTTGAAAGAACATATAAGACGTTCTTCGAAACTAGTTAAGGAAATAGAAAAAGACATAATCAGGTTTGTGATCTTCAACCTAACACGTAGCTCGAAGTCTGAAGCTTCTAACTGTGCTCAATTTTACAGTTTGCTTACCTGTCCGGTTTTTGCGGTAATGACGTTTCAAGTTCCAAATTAAGTGAAGATAACTTATATTTAAAAAATAAATCAGTTCCTTAACACGATAGTCTTCGACTGTACAGTAACAGAGAGCGATGTAAATTGAATTAGGGGGCGTATACACGGCGCGGCGGCGTGGTGCTGCGGTACCGGACCCATGTGAGGACACACGGAAGCAACCATTTATTATAATTAATTGAAAATATACAAAAGATAATTAAAAGCTAGCTACTACTTTCGTCCTGATAAAATGGCGGTTCATGTCCACTAAAAACAAGCTACGGATGATTTCACTGGATATATGAGACTGTTGCAACCATGACTAAAATTGCCATCTGCAAACATAGTAAAACTGACACTCTTACGCCATAACTACTGTCATAAATCCAAAATGAAAGGCTATCTTAATTTCACTTGGACTATTCCAAAACAAATAGGTTTTCCACAATCGTATCGGATAGTATGCCACTTTGTATTCCGCATCGAGACTGGACAGGGGTCCAGTCTCGATGCGGAATAGTAATTTTGAAACCTCGTAAAATCTTTTCGTTCATTAATTTTCCTAAAAGTGTGTGATGGTAACATTGTATGAATATAAATTGAATAAGTGGGTGTGTACACGGTACAGCGCGCGGCGGCGGCATCATTGCGGTAGTGGACCCATATGAGGACACACGATTACATGGAATTAATCGTATTAGTCGATGATTTATTTTAATTAATCGGTGAAAAACGAATTTTAGCAGCGAAATTTGTCCTACCGCTTTTGTTACGCCAACAACTTTGACTCTGAAAACTTGTTTATCAGAAAAATCTCAACAGTAAAACCAAAAACTTGCTCACACAATTTGGTCTGCGAAACCAGATGAAAGGTTATAATTTCGAGCTAGATGAATAGTTTAGTTACAATTGAACTGAATTATTTACTAAATCCACACTCAATACTGGTATTATTTTATTTTTACTTCTAGTGTATATAGTTAGTTAAGTATTTATAAAAACAGGTGTATCTATGTAAATTTTGTCCTTAACTTATTTAATGAATGTTTTAAATAATACGATATTTTCATACTGGTAACATTTTACTGAAAATAAAGAAAATACGGTACATTCATTTTGACACAAACACAAATTAAAATTAAAATTAAAAAATATATTTTTAATACAAAAATGTTACTGAATTGATTTGTGGTCTCAACAATTTCCTTCAAAAGGAAATTTTTAATTGTAGCTGTTATTTCCTGCCATCATTATTATTATCCATGACAGTCGAAAATATAATTACAATCATAAAGAAACATTCACCCACGACGCGACGTTACGGCACCATGTATTAATGTAAATTGAATTAGTGGGCGTATACACGACCCGGTGGCGGTAGTCCTATACATATCTGTACATTATATGTATATTTATAGGTACACGGAAGCCATCGTTAATTAGACCTGGTGGATATTTGTGGATACTGAGATTAGCTACCTCGTTTGCGGTAGATTAATTGAGATGAATCTTACGTTACTTTTTTTTTAATTCACAAAACTACCACATTATAATACAAAATATCGCAACATAATATATGTGGTTATGTGTGGTGTCGGACGTGTTCTGTATGGTGTCGGACGTAAAAGAATAGCACTATCCTATCACTTCCCGTAGGTGTCATAAGTGCAGCATTCTCTGTACATTGTAACAGCTACACTGCGATCGCCAACCCGCCAAGCATGGCGATTATAGCAAACCCCCCCTTTTGGGGGAGGCCTATGTCCAGCAGTGGACGTCCTTCGGCTGTATGATGATGACATTCTTTTGTGAATACGTGGACATTGGTGTGGGTTACATGTTTGTGATTTTAATCTTAAGAATTTCTTATTTATTTTAAGCATGTAACTGTTTTTTGTCCCCAATAAATAAATAAATAAAACAAAATGCTACTATTTAAACATCTGTTTCATGGATGATGTAAAAAAAGATATTGACATCCAAAACATACAATAAAAATAAATTATTATAGAATCAAGTTGAGCTTAGTTTTTGATCCAGCAAAGACATTTTTCACCACGAAAGTTGGCAAGAGAAAGCAAGCAGTAGGTATACCTATGGGTGAAAAATTACATATCTTATTTAGTGACTACGATATTTTGGTATAAGTACAAACTCCTCCGGCCTTGCGAACTGTGGTGGGCTGTCGCAAATGCTACGAGCCTGTCAGGAGGACACTCGTCTTTTTACCCACGACGGTACGGAGACGGTATATGCGTTTGAGGTGAGAGGATGTTTGTTTGTTTGTGCAAACCTATGTTGCCATTTCTAGCAAAGAAACAAAAATTTGATGGTAACGAACTGAAGTTTTATTTATTCTTCTTTTCAAAAGTATGTCACCGGACACATGCCATAGATATTATAAAACTTCTTTAAACAAAAGAGTTAATTTGTTATAAAATACAACACCATTTATCTCCAAAACTACTAGTCCGTTTTCAGTGTTTAGTTCGGCTTCGATTGGTGCATGTTCTTAGATAGGTGTTACGGTGACAACTCACCAGGGGCTGCAGTAAACATTTGTTTGTGCAAAACCAAAACCACTAGTCCAATTTTGATGCAGTTTTCAGTAATGGGTTCGGGTTTGATTGGTGCATATTCTTAGGTACCTAGGTGTTACGGTGACAACTTTTTACGCATAGTAATTTATTTTCTTTCTTCAGTTGAAAATGTCTTCTCTACCGTCATTTGTATCTTCTCTTCTCTTTAACGACTATCGTAGAGCTGTGGCTCAATGTTTTCTACATCATATCAACTTATTATTTTCATTCTACGTAATGATATCGAGTTGAGTTACAGCTAAGCCCCGGGCAAAGTTTAGTTGTAAATCTGTATATATTATTACTATTAAATATACTATTTCGATTTTCCTATGCTCTCTAAAAAGTTTGAAATAAAAAGCAGAATTAAACATTTTGAAAAAAATCCACGACGGTTAAAACGTAATTGAAAAAGGATAAAATAATTTAAAAACCCCGACTTAAATAATTTATTTAACGAGAATATACTTCGGGGTCTGCCATTAAATGAACTAGATAAAAGAGAGCGCATTTGTGTTTGACACTCTTTGTGCATTATAACATCTCTCACGATGGCTAGTCCTCTTTCAAATAGTCTGAAATTGGTCTGGAAGACTGGTATTATTGCATCTAACAGGTTACGTATTACTGTGAAAGAAGACATGTCTGAAGGATAACGAATGAGACCTCGTAGAGTTAAGGGCATTTGATTTCATGGCTCAAATTTAAAACCACAGAGCGAACAATGAAGGACCATGACAGATTAAAGGCGACCCTATGAGAACCAATTTTATTCAAGCTAGAAAATCATGGTGTTACATGGGTAATTAGCTTATATCCGCGACTTCGTCTGCGTTGACTGCAGATTGGGATAAACATTGTGTTACGTAATCTAGGTAATGAACTATATCTGCGCCAAATTTCATATGAATCCGTTTAGCAGTTTTTGCGTGAAAGAGTAATAAACATCCAACCATCCTCACAAATTTTTCACATTTATAATAATATTAATTATTATAAGTAGGAAGTAGGATAAGAACAAACTGATACAACCTCAGAACTTCACCGAATAACCGCAAATTAAACATGTAAAAAAATATCTTTCTTCCTTAGCACACTCACTAATATCAAGAAACCGTCCCGATCCCAATTACCCGCGCATATATTTTGACATGTCATGTGATTTGAATTCGGAACACGTCTCAAGATAATGCAAAACGTATAGAATTTCTTTAAATGAAGCGTTAAACCATTTTATTTTCTTAATATATCGTTTGACAGTTAATTAATATTAACTTTTGATTGTGTGTAGGAATTTATGTTGCCATGCTTTAGGATCTTTTTTTAGTTTTGACTCGGTTTCTTTCTTTTTGATTATTACTTCTATATGGTCTGTACCACGTTAGTGAACCTTTTATTCATCGTGGATTCGCATTTATTAATACATTGGCATAGGTCATACCTACCGTGTATTACCTAAGCTTATAATTAGGTATGTCTTCTTACACCTGCCAATGATTGTATACTTTCTACGAAAATCGTGATAACATGTATTGAATTGAATATGAATATCAAAACAATACCCGTAACAAACAGAACAAAGGAAAAAACTCAACAGCTTCTGTTAAAGAAAGGATAATGAACTCAAAATTAGTTTTGTCTATTAAAAATTAAAAATCTCATTCACCAACTCCCATTTTTCCCAATTACAAAATTCGCTACATCGTTACTGGCAACATAGAGTCGTTCAATATTTTGGCGCCAACGCAAGGCGGCGTTGTTTGAAACAAAGCGACGCGGGCGCAGTTGATTGCGCGCCAGTGACTTGCCAGTACCCGGGCGCCTGCGGCTTACCGTGAAATTGGGCACACCACATGGACGAGGTTCCGTACTCATATCGAGGGTTTAAACTTCAAATGTCGTAAGTGACACAAAAATCAACTGTTGGATTTTGAACACTCGACTCAGTGTTGACAGTTGAAAATCCAACAGTGCAGTTTATGTCGACGACTTTTAATTCTCAAATGTTGCAAGGGACGTTAAAATGCGCTTGTTAATTCTCAAACCTTAGCTTAGTTAAGAAAGTTGAAAATCTAATAGTGAAACGTATGGCCCTTACGACATTTGTAAATTTGCCGTCATATAGGGTGGAATAGGGATTAGAATAAAGAATGTTTCAATTTTCGGACGTGTAAAATTTTAAGGGTTCAGGGAAATTGATTTATTCGGTCTTTGATAGGAAAGAATGCAATTTGGTGCGCTCGTTTTGGAATTTAATCCGGAAAAGGGCGTTAGACTGCAATTCTATCACCCTGGTTTATTGTTAAGCTTTTATAACCTGTTTTTTGAAACAATGATTTTTTCACTTCTGATGAAGCCATTGCTTACAACGTAAACTAAAAAGTAACAAACATGGTCCTGTATTAAAACAAGTTTGAAACCGTTTCAGTCATCGATTCCTAATATGTACATAGCTTCCCTTTTCTCTTAATCTTTGCATAAGAAAGTTCAACCTTAAAACCTTCAACTGAATTTCCATTCCAAACCTACACACCCCCAAAACTTAATCTAGTCGGCATATCGCTTACAAAGTAGGTACGCCTTCTTAATCAGTTTATTGATTCAATAGTAGTTATCTGCACCACAATGCTGACAAACAAACAACGGTAGTTCATTGTAACCGCGTCGGCTCCTTTGTGACTAACTAAACGTCGATGACTATACATTTTGGTTTAATATAACGCCTTATATAAAAGACTACTTATATACAGAACACGAAAAAATCTTGACCTGTGGTGGGACACGGAACTACACTAAAATGTATGGGGCCTTGACGATTGCCTTGGAAAGTGGCGCCCTCATGATATGTCAATTTAAACTGGTCTTGTAGTTCATTTAATGCATTGTGATACCGATTGATATTATAAGTAGCGGTAGCATTTTTTTGGACGCTATTTGATATTTGAAGTCGTATTTTTTTGTAGTATGGAAAATCGTTCATAAATTGTCTGGATATGAGATCGTATAAGAAATGTATTGGTTGTAAAATGGCGTTAAATTAGGTAAGTAAATATATGTTTAGAGTACGTATAGGACAATTAATTGATGTCTATGACCGTTTATATTGAGCTATACATCTGAAACTATAACGGGAATTTAAAGTTTAAAATAATGTAGAGTCAATATAATTTCTTTAAACTTTTAGCGCTTGTTTAAATATTGTATCTTCTTTATAATTCTACAGGTTCCTATAGTGGACTAAAACTAGGCCATAAAATAAGTGAATTTTTGTAATTAACAACCCTCAATCTCCATAATACTTCATTATTCACAATCCTTTTATGAAGATGGCCCACAAAATATATGTAAATAGAATTACATACGATACTTCCGATGCCACTTAACTATTTAATTAACCATTGTATGTATGTATTTGTGTGTCACCATAATTCCAGAACAAGAAAGACCCACCACACCACAATTAAAAAACCAACCCCATCACGAAATCAAGACATTACAATTCTAACCCTCTCTCCACATAAATCGGGACCCACCCTTTTTGTCTTCAGTAATGAGAACATTACCATACAAATAGAACCAGCATGGCCCAGCCTGGCCCATCGTATAATTGGGTCCAGCACCCCGCTGGCACGGACTCTTTGACCAAGCCGAACACACGGACAAACCGACTGCAATATATATGTGAATGTTGGATGCAATGATTGCTTCACAAATATTGGTAGATGGTGATTAAATGTGACCCTATTTCGTTTATTAGGAAATGTAGATCGATAGAGCTTTTGTAAAAAATGTTATTAGTCTTGTGTGTGGATGGACTGTGTAATAAAAGTGATATCAATTGAAATTGCTAGTGTTCTGGTCGGGGTTATTAAGTTTTTCCATTTGTTTTTTTTTTTTGTTACTTTGAATTGAATTTGATGGACGTTGGTGACATTGTGGTGGACTTGCTGTCTATGTAACTGTACTAATAAATACTATAATAATAGTCACCTTTAGTTGAATGGGAACTCTAAAGTAGGTCCTCCTTTAGCTTTAAATGATTATTACCTAAATTTTACTACTAACCCGCTAACCGACATTTGTTCCTCTTCGAAACCCATTTTGCTAATGACCGTATAGAAAAAGACTTCAAACTCTTCCATCGCGTTTAGGGTCAGACGGACGCTACTAAGCGGGTGTATGACTCTGTAACGTCTAGTTTACGAAGCTACAAGGGTGTATAATGTTCCTAAGTGGGGTCTACAACACAGCTACGCAGGGTCTACGATGTTACTGAGTGGTGGGGTCTATGATGCTAATAAGCAGGTGTATAGTGTTCCTAAGTGGGGTCTCAACACAGCTACGCGGGGTCTACGATGTTACTGAGTGGTGGGGTCTATGATGCTAATAAGCAGGTGTATAATATTCCTAAGTGGGGTCTACAACACAGCTACGCGGGGTCTACGATGTTACTGAGTGTGGGGGTTTATGACGCTACTAAGCAGGTGTATATTGCTCCTAAGTGGGGTCTACAACACTGCTACGCAGGGTCTACGATATTACTGAGTGGTGGGGTCTATGACGCTACTAAGGAGGTGCATGATGCTCCTAAGTGGGATCCACATCACTGCTACGCAGGGTCTAAGATGCTACTGAGTGTTGGGGTCTATGACGCTACTAAGCAGGTGTAACACGCTCCTAAGTGTGGTCGATGACGCTACTAAGTTATGTCTACTACGACGCCACGCAAAGTCTTCGACACACAATGGGCTGTACTGTACGACGTTGCTGCGTGGGTTCTACGACCCTGTTTCTCGTAGTTTATAAAGCTGTTACGCAGTGTCTTTGAGGTAAGACGTTAACGTTGATATAAACATTCTAGTGCTATAAATACAGAGCTAATTTATGAAAATATTATTCATAGTATTCTTTTTCCCACACAATTGACAGGAAATGTCAGCAGCCAAAGTACAAAGGAGGGTTTAACGCTAATGTAATGTTAATGCCTTAATCTATAACAATCAACTTTCAAAATCAGACCCAGTTTTAAACAACAATAAATAATAGCTTATCAAATGCTGCAATTATCTGTATTTCCATTAACTCGGCGATAAATATTGGGGACCGATCGAGTGACAGATTTGAGTAAAATTCGCGATTGCCTGCAGCGGTTCCGTAGACGAGAGTCTAACTAGAATTTATGACTACAGGACAAATACAGAATGTTTAGGGCTTGGACAATCGTTTTAGTTTTGTGAGGGTTACCTGCTTACTTAAGGAAATAACTCGCTGGATGCAAAAAGCATAGGCCGGTCGATGTGGAGGAGCTTTATGTACAGCAGTGGCTTTCGGCCTTTGGTCTTTGGTCTTTCGGCTGTAATTGTGAAAGTTAGGAGGTAAAACTCAATACTGTCAACGACTTACGGCTGTTCTCAATAACGTATCTACCTTAAACCAACTGTCAAATTAGCTACCAACAGTAGCTGAAACGTCATGTTTGCCTTTGTAACATGACGCTTCAGCTACTGTTGGTAGTTAATTACAACAACAACAACAATTATAGACTGGCCTTTAGTGTCGTCTATAAGCTTTTTGCTGGGATAAGCCTCCTACGAGAGGAAGCACCTGGTTCTATTAGTATATTGTAAGAAACTTGAGAAGCATGCATCTTACTATATACCATTGTTTCTGTCTCACATAATTCGAAAGCAATTAGGATGTTTCGCTGTCAGTATATTTGTGGGCCATGGCAAACCCATCGGAACACAAGGGCAGTATGAACATTTCAAGAACTTAGAAACCATTTAACTTTTTTCTACCAACGAATTTTGTATAGTTCGTATTCTGGGCTTTTTGTAAAGTATGTTTAAGATACGGATATGCACCTTGTCTACATAAATCAGAGTTATTTCTGTGTCGAAATTGCTGTCCATGTTTTTTGTTATGGCGCTGCCGCTTTCCTGGCTCGAAAAGCCTGCTTGCTGGTTGTATAGGTTAAGATATGATGACTCGGAGACCATCTCGTACACCTGATAAACTATCAAACTCAAAGCATTTACAAGCACTTTCAAATTGTCATGTCGGTCTGTCAAAGAGGTGAAGCTAGTTGTACGTTCCAAACGTGATCTCTATGGAGATAAACATGCAAGAAACTCCACGGACTCTTATCTCACTCTCTTATTCTCCTATTGAAGAGATGAGACAACCCTATTGACATTTTGTTCATATTTCTACTTCATTGAGTGTCGAAGTTGATTAAGTTAGGGGTCCCACGCTATCTCAATTTATGTTACTAAATTAAAATAAACGGATAGCGATTTTGTTACTGCTAATTGTGAATTGAAACATTGTTTATCTACTTATCTAAGTTGTAAGTAAGTTTGCATTGTGTTACTTGAATACACTTAATTGTTAATCTATCAGCTTTGTTGGATTGTAGTACCTACTTTTTAATTACTTAAATAATTAAAGTTCAGGAAACTTAAGAACTTAAGTTTTTTGTCTGCACGTGGCTGTTAATTTTACGATATTACTGAAAAGTAATTCAATAGAAAAAATAATTAATTGCCTCAGTTTATTATGTGTTTAATTAACATACCAGCACATAATAAACTTAATAAAGGTAGACAAAAAAAAAACTTGATAAAACATTCCTGTGCTGCAGTAAGTACTTATATTTTTTATCTCTCGTCCTCAAACCGGAGGTCGCGGCTTGTCTTATTATGCTAATTACAATGACACCTACCTACATACTAAAGAAGCGACATAATTATGTCAATACAACTATAGCGCCTCATAAATAAAAGTAAGACAAAAACCGGCCAAGTGCGTGTGGGACCACGCAAAGTGTAGGGTTCCGTAGTTACCCGTCTCCTAAACCACGCCAGAAAAATTGTAAAAAGTACTATTATTACATGACAAAGTTACAAAGGCACTTGGTTTTAAGTCATTTTCTATGGAATGATTAGGAACTTTTTACTTACCCTGGTCCATTTTATAAGTTGGTCGACTATTACTCATTAACTCGTTAAGCCTAAGTAGCGGTGATTGTTTCCTTTTAAATTCGTTATATTATGTGAATACTATGAATTTTTCACGTCTTCAAAAACAGCACTTTAAAGCTTAATATTTAGGTACCAATTCCATCCAAGAATACGCAAACGGATTTTGTCGGCATGATTAATACGTATACCCTACCAAATTTCACATTTCTAGCGCTAAGCGTCTCTGAGCTAAAACGCGGACGGACAGACAAACAGACAGACATGGCGAAACTATAAGGGTTCCTTGTCGACTACGGAACCCTAAAAAGGACAATATATTAAGAAAATAGCGTCAACCGGTGTCTTTTGTGAACTTAAGCACTGGCACTTATCAATGAACGCAATTAGAACTCATTAGAACAAATCGATCGAGCGGAAAAAATCGCGCAGTAATTGACGTCATTGACGACTAAAAAGTCGCTTGGTCGCAATTGTAGGCCGCTGAGGGGCGGTGAGGCTCCGCCTTCGGAGGCGTAGGGAGGGTCGCGCGATGCGGCGCGCGAGGAGGACGGAGGACCAGTCGGCCTCACCACCGCGGAGTCACCGCGCGTTGCGCGCGACTGTCGCAAAAATTCGCGCAACCACCGCCGGAAAACATACGCGCCTCTAGTGCAACCTAACGCTCTTATCATTCGCATCCGAGTGACTTCAGTGATTAGACTGTGGCAATTGACATAATAAACAAATAAACAATAAAATAAAAATTGCAAGTTATCAGCTGTGACTAAAACTTTAGTGGCCAGTGACTTAACAAGTGCAAAATCCTCGCGCTTTAAAAAATTGCAATGAGTTCGAAATACGAATCATCTGTCAAACTTTCCCGCGCGTGACCGAAGATGTCAAGTAAAAACAAAAGTACTGTTCTGAATTTGTTTTGTGCCAAGGTAGCTGTCAAAAATGGACTTGACAACTCGTCGCGGGGACATGTTGGAAGGAACAGGGGACGTTTTATCTTTGAATGGGACTGAACAGGTGTGTCGAGAGCTAGTGAACGGAACGGAGAGCGTTTGTGACGTGAGCACCGTGACACCCGAAGTGACGCCGACGAGGAAGACCAGCTCGTTTAGCATCAGGAACCTCGTCGGGACCGGAGACTCAGATAGGCCTTCTGACAATACGCCTACTCCTAGCGATGGTAAGTGGAGCATTTTTTATGTGTTGCCTACGTGCTTTTGAGCAACGGATACCATAGAGATGTTAGTGAAATTAATTTTCGCAAAATAATGTTAACTTGACATGTGAAAACAAAACAGCTGATATAGAAACACACGTGTCTTCTCTAAATGATAAAAACTTGTTAGATTAAACAAAAAGAAAATCTTCTCAGGATCATTAATTAATTTTTGACATGTGAACTATTTAACATTCGAACTGAGAGACAGATTTAGTATTAAAACTGGTTTCAGTCCTACATTTCTGATAAAGGCCCAAGGCAACCGGCTAATTTTGCATTATTTTAAATACGTTTAAACAATTAAATTAAAATGTTTTTAATTTTTTTTAAGATTCTCACGAGTCATGACTACTCATGACATTTGGGTTAATTTTAATTGTTTGATTACACAGATTAATTCTGACATTTGACTCTAATGAATATTCTGATTAGTCGTAAACAACAGTAATTTGTAGTTAATTATATAATAAGAGCAGTCGTGGCACAGTGTGTAAACGGCTCATACTTTGTGCAATTTATCTACTAACTCTAGGACTTACTTTTTGAAAACACACACATATTTGTACTTACATATTAAATGTGAAATCCATCGCGCCAGATAAACCAACTGCCTAAATGAATGCAGAAGGTTAAATATGCTATCATTATGACATTGCAAGCGTATTCATTGCGTGTTTAGGTCGTCGAGCGGACGAATTTTCTAACATATGTAGCAATGGACCCCAAATTCCTTGATTGTGAAAAAATATACGATTTATTAAGTAATGTAATGAGCCTGGGTGAGAGCCCTAGCCGAGGGACATTATAGGCTAATTTTGTTTGTTTGTGCATAAGTTTTCGCTAAAAAACAATACTATTGCCCGAGTTGGTCGACTTTTTCGATAAACGTTTAAAAATGGGTATTGATTTGGCAATGCGGGGGAACCTAAAAATATTTCTGCATACATTTCATTTACGAAGTTTGGATCAGTTATCAGATCGGAACCGCTCGCTGGATATCCTTCAAATCTCTCCTAATAAGTAGAACATTTCAAAAGACAATATTCTATAAAGTAATCCTAAATTTTAGTATTGTCTTTTTTAAACATGGAAGGAATTGTTATAAAACCACTCCAGATGATCAGGGGGATGAATCTTACCATGACGAATTAAAATCATCATGATTCCAGTGCGTGAGAGAGATGGAGCTATACAGGTTAAACAGTCTATCCCTTAATCAGCACATTATGTTGACACTTCGTAGTAAGAGCCTTGAATGTTCACCTTCTATACCTGCGATTTTTTATTTAAATCTTAGGTGATTGTTTACGAAACAGTAGATATGTATAAGTACGAATTATTTTGATTACCAACAATAAAATTTTGAATAGCTAAATTCCCGTTCAGAGGCCATTGACGTACGTAGATTTTTTTAACCATTTTATTTATTTACCCTTTCATACGTCAGAACCGGCCTCCGCCTGTAAACAATAGGGATCGTACTGCTTGATTTGACAAATGCAAATTTGCAAATGTTGGACGGCCAGCCACAAGGTGAACCGGTGACCTGGTGAAGGCTGCGGGAATACGCTGGATGCGAGACGCACAGGACCAGTCGATGTGCCGACACTTGGGGAGGCCTATGTCCAGCAGTGGACGTCTTTGTGCTAGAATGATGATGATGCTCAAATCATAGGTGCAATGCAACACAACTTTTCTTTTTTTTTTGTACAATATTTTTTATTTATTGTTTTGTACAATATTTTTATAAAAATAGTAGCCCACCGGCATCGGGAACAGTGTCCGAGCTAGCGGTGGTCAGGGCCCCTGAGAGAGGAACCTCCTACTTATGCGCGCGGTGTCCAGGAGTACTGCTTTCTGGACCAAGCACTCAAGCCTCCTCAGATGTTGGTCGAGGCTCTTGGAAATTATGCCATTGGCCGTCACGACTATCGGCACTATGACTGCTGTGTCCACATTAGTTAGCGCTTAGTTTGTTTATCTTTCTCAGCCTTCACGAGGTTCTCATCATGAGGGACTGCTATATCAACAATCATTGCGCGACACTCTAGTCGGTCTATCACCACTATGTCAGGCTTACTGGCAACCTATGTCAGGCTTATTGGCAACATATTATTTATATTATATTATTTTTATTGTTTTTTAATATGCCTAGTTTTTTTAAATGTTTTTTTTTTAAGAAAAGCAAGAAAAAATAATGAAATATGAAAGTTTGTGAGTCATTCTTTTGCGCAAAAATTATCATTTCACCCATAACAATCGATCCTGTCTAATAGATAATAGACACACATATGTTACGATTTTAGTTTTTGTACCATTTATTAACATATTGTCGTCTCGTGATTAGATTTTTTTATTGTTATTTCGTTTAAGGCTGATTTTTCGACACTCATAACTATTGTACGATGAATATTATTAAAAATTCGCATATTTTCTGTACGAAAAGCTGTCGAACAACCATTTTGATAATATATATATACATATATATACTATTGAAAAACTAGCTCTTAAATCACATTTACCGAAATAGAGCCCTGCATAATAATGTAATCTCCAACTTTGCTAATGTGGTTGGCTAACCAGACCTTGCTTAGCTGATAAACTCCAGCTGTTGGATAAATATCAGTTTATCACTTAAAACAAGATCACGCTTTCCCCTTTAGGTATATAATGCTTTAAGTTAGTACACATGGCAAAAGAGTTAGCTTACCAGGCAAATAGCAAACATCAAACAAGTTCGTGGCTAAATATTATCAGCCGCACGAGTCGATCTTCGAAGTAAAACAACGCTTGCCAAGGTTAATGCGACAATGGGTGACCAATGTGACCATCTCAACATACCGAGATTCCGTCGTGCCTCGGCAAGCACGTCAAGCCGTTGGTCCCGGCTGTCATTTCCCAAGCCAAGAAATCTGACACTAGTCTTGACAAGGGGTGTCGTGTAACTCAGTTACTAGGTTGTGGAGGCCAGAGTCTCTCCAATCCCTCACCGTAGTTCCCCAAAGTAGTACAACGTAGATCTTTTTTTTTTAAGGATGGGAAATCATCAAATGACTTATTCCGCTCTGGGTGGAGCGATAGGGCTTGTCAGACTCTTACTGACTAAAACCTGTCCGTGTTTCTTCTAAAGCCCTTTGCGTTCCAGGGCCGTAGTGACTCTTACGAACAAATTCCGCAACCCTGGCAGGCTCTTGCCCTAGCGAGCCCCGTCTTTTATGCTGACATCTCTTTGAGGCGCGCGTTGAACACAATGCGCCATCGACCCGAGCCTGGTGGTGATCGGACAGCGAGCCACCCAACGCTCGCCGCCCGCAAGCCCGCGCCTACTGTGGCCAGGGATCACCCGGCGACTCCCGACGCCCGGGGCGTCTTCTCCTGTAGCGGCGGTTGGGGCAAAAGCCTTGTCACCCCAACGTAAATCTAATGTACCATTATTGTATAGCCTACACCCTTCCTCATGAATGTGGCTACCAGCATTAATTAGTAAGTTTTCATTCGTATTTGTATGTCGGATTTAAAATCTGTTTTGTAACTGTATTTCCTACTCCTATGTTTAATGCATGCCGTGGCAGCCTTCAATTAAGGCTTCACTATAAAATGTAAAAATATGAGTACGTATTAAAATGTATTTTTAGTGAATGCTTTGTTGGTTGTCCTTAAATAAATATACAAAAATAATTTTCCAAATCCGACTTCCAGAGATTAGTGCGTTCAAAGAAACAAACTCTTCAGCTTTATTATATTAAGTAAACATATTAGTATAGATTAATAGTACCTATAAATTTCGAACCTCTATTTATACAACTCCATTTATGCTAAAAAGGTTTGGATATTTTTTTGACATAGTTGAGTTAAAATTGGCAGATTTTAATTGTTGTGGTCAACTTTCAGTCTAGAGCTAATACCAGTATTTTATTTTGCTAAATGATAAACAGCGAACTTGTACTTAATACAGCAAAACTTTTTAGCAAAATTTTCGAGAATCATCTTTTGGGAACTTCATACCTTCGGTGTTAGTTGCGACACAACACCACAATACGAGTAGTAGTAGTATACATATACTAATGAACTGTAATCAAAATTACACGGCATTCCGTATGCTCGTCATGATTCGGTATAATATAAACTGCACAGCACCTTTTCAAAATGGCGGCGCAATTTAAAAATGGAGCTCGACTGCATACAAATCTCTTATGCCAACTACACATAGAAGTAGTTGCTAATTCTAAACTGCTACAACTTACAAGTTCCCACTTAGAATTAGAGCCACTCCCTAAGTAATGCAATAAGTGTAAATGTTATTTATGATGTTGTTACTCAATAACTTGCCAACTTCTTGGCCAATCACGGGCTCGTTCTGACATATAAATGCATTGGTTTATGTAGATTGAGAGGTTTTCGTTTTATTTTTCCCTTGTTAATAGAAGCTTAATCGAGTTATGATAAGATTACATCAGCAAATGAATTCAGAGTACAGGGTGTACAGGGTGGTTTCGGAAAAAAAAAAAACGCAAGTTAAGTGATGCTATGGCCGTTGAATGTTCATTCTACCAATCTCAGCTGCTAACGCTTGTTTGACATCGATAGATACTAATATAATAAAGCTGATGAGTTCGTTTGTTTGAACGCGCTAATCTCTGGAACTACCAGTCGGATTTGGAAAATTATTTTGTATATGATAGCCATTCATTCACATTCATGAGGAAGGCCTATACGGAAACGGTAAAAAGCGGGAAATGCGCGTACGAAGTCGCGGGCAAAAGCTAGTTTGTCATATTGTCTTTGTCTCTGTCATCTATGACCTAGACTAGAGTCAAGAGCAAACCCATATTAAATAAAAAAAAATATATATATATATATAAATGGCATCATTTTCGTCCAGTAGCTGTGCGAATGTTTCGTTATTTAAGCCAAGTCGCATAAACATGATTGATTGACATGACATACAGACATTTAATGTAGGTCTTTTTATTTTGTAGCTCATTAGTTACAATCCTCTCGCCCGAATTTCGGTCTCGATCAAGAACGCAGTATAAATTATACCCAGTGCGTAAATATGTGCGCAAACGCAGCTGCAGCTGTCCTTCTCTCATAGACGGCGTCACACCACAAACTTCCCAACTCTTGCCCTCCTCCATTCCATTCCTCCTCATTCCTAATGGAACCCAATTTTAACCCGACCTAGTTAGTAATCGAACCCAGCAGTCGAGCTTGAGACCACAATACCAACGATATCTTCAGTACCTATGTAGGCACTGTATGTATGAATAAATGATAGGTACTACTTATGACAGCGTAGCTAGATGACGTGGTACCAGGGGAATCCTGTCCCGCATGGCCTACAGACGTCCGTTCAGCAATGATTGATTTGTTTCGTGTGACTTTTATTTTCACACCTATAACAACAGGGGTCTTGAATGTATTAAACAGAAAAAACAGTCAAGAGCGAGTCGGGCCCATCATATTTTTAACCAACTTCAAAAACAGAAGGCTGTTCTCGAGGATGTTCGGTTGTGTGTGTTTTTTTTGTATATTTGTTATCACATAACTCCGTCCTTTATGAACCGATTGGAAAAATCATTTTATTATGTGAAAGGATGTAGGTACTTTCTGATTGGTCTCATAGAAATTTCATCAAAATTGGTTCAGTAGTTTGCTTTTTAATCAAAATATCTGGAAAAAGTATGTCATCCAAGTAAACGAAATTGCGTATTTTGCTTAACAGGAAAGCAAAAAACTTTTCAGTGGTGTTGTTAGGTGTCCATACCACTCAAAAGTGAAAAATAAAAATATTTTTACAAAAACAGACTTCCACATAAAAAAACACTTCAAAGTGTATAATAACTTTAATTTCGGAAGTCGTTGTTAAAACACAAAGAAACAACCAAAAACACCGACTTCCGAAATTAAAGTTTTTTTCCCAACTATATTTCTGTCAGCTTTGGATTTGCTGAAAAGAATAAGAAATATAAAAATGTAAGTTTTTGTTCGTAAATATGGCAATAGCTGCTTTAACTTGCCTTACTATGGCAATAGCTGCTTTACAAATATTAGGCTGCAGCTTCCTTATCTAAATGAAAAATACATTTCATTTAAATGAATAAATAATTGGGCTAGCTATGGCATTATATACAAGTACCTATACTTGTGTAAGTATAGGTACTTATAGGTACTATATGAAGATAAAACACAATAATAGCACGGAAATCAGTTAACTTAATTATATATTTGCATACAAGCTAATTATATGCTTGGAAAAACTGACTTTACGATCATATAATATCGACATTGCCGTCATAAAATCATCTCAGATGACTGATGACATCATGAAGTCCTTGTTTCAATGATTTTATTGTGTTTTTATGTTCACAGAACTGACCATAAATTTACAATGTTGGCAACATATTTAGCAAATTACTATTGTCGACATACTCAGCATACACCACCTAACGTGATGTCATTTGCAATTACAAAATATAATGTATAATAAATTACAAATTATAATTGCCTTATTTATTTATTGTGTTTTAATTTATTATGTCGCTAAGTTGTTTTAATAAGTAGTACTTGATTAGCCTTGATTTACATATCTGTAATGATAAATGTGTGACGCGTTTGCAGAGCTCTATCTATCGATAAAACGTTTGCAACAATTTTCATTACGGTAAAAGCTTTACATTATGCAAAGACTAATTGGCTTAGATTTAGGGTAGATAATATTTAATGTTGCATTTTAGCGACACAATTTTATGATGCAGGTGATATTTTTGAATCATTTCTAAAGTATCACGTCGGTGTGAGAAAGAATAATTTTATTAGTAGGACTTGGCCTGTGTTATACTGATAAAAGGTTGTCGGGTGGCATAATCAGGAATTAAAAGTAAAATTAAAAAAGAACCTCTAATGATATACGTTTATTTTAAAAACTATTACAAAGAAGACAAGTGCGAATTTTATTGTATGTATGTATTTTATTTATTTTCTATAAATGTTGACCGTTACCTCGGACACACTCTTGGAATCTGGCCACCGCGTTTCGTGCCAAGGGATGCCATCAACTTCGCCAACGATATTTTCTTTTAATACCTCAAAAGTAAAGTTTATGAAACAAACCCAGCGACCATCTCAGCACTGAAAGAAAATACTTAAAAACTTAACAGTAATACAGGGAGTCCGACAACCGGACACCCTGTATTACTTTTAAGTTTCATCAAATTTGGAAAGTTGTTTTTGCGTGAAAGAGCAATAAACATGCATCAATACATCCATCCTCCCTCCATAAATAAGCTAGGTTAGAACATTGGGAACTATTAAACGTCAAAATTGTAACACAACTTGTTAAAATGATGTCCTAAAATTAGTACAACCTTATAGGGTAATTCGATAAAGTATACCATTTTTATGTCTTTCCCACATTAGCATTATGTTTCTTCTGCGAGTTAAAAGAGATTCAAAGTGTCTAAAAAGCATTGTGAAACTATAGCTTTTAATCTGCCTTCTTGTCACTACATAAGGATTGTCAACGGTCTACATATGACAGCCGGGACCAACAGCTTCACATGCTTTCCGAGTCTCTGTTTAGAGTGCTACCACACCAATCGATCGATGTCAGCCAATAGCATCGATCATCAACGATCGGTCGATTGGTGTGGTAACACCCTAAGGCAAGTATTGCTTAAACTTGAAGATTGACTCGTGTAGCTTAATCTATAGTATCTATACTTCTATACTATCTGTATCTATGCTTTTTTAAGGATAAGAAATCATCAAATGACTTCTTCCGCTCTGGGTGGAGCGGAAGGGCGTGTCAGACTCTTACTGACTAAAACCCATCCGTGTTCCTTCTAAAGCCCTTTGCGTTCCCGGGCCGCGGTGACTCTTTCGAACAAATTCCGCAATCCTGAAAGGCTCTGGCCCTGGCGGGCCCCATCTTCTATGCTGACATCCCATTGAGGCGCGCGTGGAACACAACGCGCCATCGACCCGGGCTTGGTGGTGATCGGACAGCGAGCCACCCAACGCTCGCCGCCCGCAGGCCCGCGCCTACGGTGGCCGGGGATCGCCCTGCGACTCCCGACGCCCGGGCGGTCTATGTCTATACTAAAATTATAAATGAGAAAGTTTGGATGTTTAGATGGCTGGATGGATGGATGTTTGTTTCTCAATCACGTCAGAAAGGCTTAACGGATCTTGATAAAATTTGGCACAGATGTAGTTTATAGTCTGGAATAACACATAGGATACTTTTCATACCCTTAGGATAATTTTCGACAAACACGCGGGTGGAGCCGCGTACGAAAGCTGGTTATTATTTTTTATCCACGAGCGCTAAGTTAACAAAAGCATATAAATTAAGAATAATTCAGACATCTAGCACAATTTCTAGATTGTATAAAATAAAGTCGCTTCCCGCCGTCTGTCTCTCTGTACGCTTAGATCTTTTAAACACCGCAACAGATTTTAATGTGATTTTCACCATTATTTAGAGATTTTCTTCCGAAAGGCTTACATTATACATACACACTTACATATATACATTTAAATCAAAATTATAAATAGTATCGAAATGTTGAAGTTTTGCCAAGTATCCAAAAAGCGATTTCGGGCGCACATCAATGAATACTCGTATTACCCGTGCGAAGACGGGGCGGGTCGCTAGTGCTAGATAAAATGTAGCGCAAGCTGAATGTGTTTGGGTCTTAAATATAATTTGCTTGCATGTGCAAAAGGGCCTATTAAAGTATTCAATAAAAATGCAATTTAGATATTTTACGATATGCGCATGGGCCACTTTATTAGCAATTTGCCGACGTCACTGAGTCAGGGACGTGACCTCGTTGCTCAAAACTGTTTAGTATAGGTAAGTTTATGAGTTTATTGATTAAATAAATAAGCAATAAACTACAATTATAATAATTATATTCATTAGCATGGTTGACCCCTTTCTATGTATATTCGTACCTAATAGTTTCTTCCAGCGGCTTCGCCCATGAGTTAGTTGGAAAAATAGAACGTAGTTACGGCCGGTACATGCCGGGATAAAAGTATCCTATTTCCTAATATTAAACATGGTCTATCCGTGTGCCGAATCCCATCTAAATCCCTTTAGCAATTTTGGCGTGATTGCTCAACAAACAGGATATTTGCTAACTGATAGCAACGTTCTGTGTTTACTAATGTGTTTGATTGTTTGTCATTAATTTGAGATGGAACTTAGGTTTAATTAGCTAAGCTTCCAGTTTACCTAGTTAGGTTTTGTTATGTACCTATTATACTAACATGTTATATTTACCGAATTGTTATTAATTTGTACAATCAACCACAATATTTAAAGGAAAAATCCATTGGGATTTTCCTGGAATTTGGTACGTTCGTCATTTGTGGACAAAATTAAACTAGGAAGGTAACCATAAGTTTAATTTGTCATCTATATCTGAATATATCTATCTATATATATAAAAATGAATCGCTATTTCCCTTGGTCACGGCATCACGCGTGAACGGCTGGACCAATTTCGCTAATTCTTTTTTTGTTGTATTTGTTATTGTCAGAAGAAGGTTCTTATGAAAGAAAATTTCGAAAAACAATATACATCCGGGCGAAACCGGGGCGGGCCACTAGTCAAAAATAATTGAGTATACACAAAACATGGGTTGTGTAAATAATATAATTATCCTTTACTTTATAATTGATTGGTGGTGAAAAACATAATGTTTTCCTTATCAGCCATGAGTACCATGATTATTTGATCAATATATAACTAAACCAAATGATGCAAACGATTGTGAAATAGTTCTCTTCTAACACAAAAACTAAAACAGTGATCTAAGGCCCAAGTGCGAGTTACGTACTCGTTCGTGTTAACGTAGGTAAACGGTCACTTATGTCAAATCGTATTTCCGTTATTGTTCCGGACGTCGCTTATTCAGTTTAAATACAAATTGATCGTTTCATCGCAAACCATCAAGTGAAATAGTGGTATCTCATCAGATGGCAGGCGATAATGTGGTCGTCGATGGACCATGCTTGCCTAGGCGTAACTTACTCAATAAGGTATCTACCTTTGACCAACTGTCAAATTAGCTACCGACAGTAGTTAAAACGTCATGCCAGCTACTGTTGGTAGTTGACAGTTGGTTAAAGGTAGATACGCTATTGAAACCGGTCGTTAAAGTACTGGGACAAGAAGAAAGTGTAATGCAATCAAGGGATTTGCCACCTAGTCTAGTAAAAACTGTGTCCAAAGACCATTAAAACATATTTAAGTATACTTCAGATCACAGTAAAGAAATCCTCATCCTTTCAAACCCACCACACTCAGTTCTTACAGATTTAACAAGCATAGAACCAAAACTTCCACCCATAAAGTCCACAGAATGATTAGCACAACCCACCCTCGCCCCCAGTACCGGTACCATCGCAACGTGACGTCACTTCCCCTAACCAGACGCTTCCGGAACTTAATTGAACTCTCGACAGGTGAACTTCATAGAACAATCGATTTGTGTTGTTCCACGCTTTGTAATCATTTGTTGGTGTTGAAGTTAATTTTAATGGTTGATAAAGTCGCTACAAAATAACAACTATGAACAATTAAAAGGGCTTTTATAGCAGTACTAGACAGGAAGGTAGTCATTTGGAGATTGGTCATAAGCCAGAATACTTGACAACTAGTCTTGCCAAGAGATATCATGGAACCTAAGTTGTGGAGGTCGGATAGGCAATAGCTCCATGTAAAGTACTAAATGATATTTATTTTGCAAGTAGGTTAAACATAACACTTTTACACGTCAATCTTTTTGGTTATTTTAAGCTAGATGAGGCCGGTGTTTCCTAGCTGACTATCCTGAGAAGAAACACCGAAACAGTCTCTTTTATATATACAATCTGTACTGGTCAAATCATATGAGAACCATGAAGGTTATTGTCTGAGGTGGCCTTTTGAGGCGAAGTGACTGGTTTTCTTTGGTCTTCAACTCCATATGGTTAAACTAGAAGTCGAACCCACATAGTTGGAAAAAGACTAGTTAGATTGATTCACATAGAAGGTGATTTACTTCTGGATATAAGCCTCTAGAGGCTCTGGGTTTGCCCCGATCTCATTCATCAGTACCATCAGTAATGGTGTCATGTCGACGAATGGATCACCCTTTCTTAGATGGCATAACCACACATGGTTTATTTATGTATTTAAACTTTATGTACTATAGTGGTACATTAAGTTACTGTCTACTACTTAATGCATCAATGCATTCTCTACCAGTCAACCTTTGGTATAAAAAGACTAGTCGCACTATGGAAAGAGTACCAACATAAATTAAAGTAAAATTAAAATAGAATTTTGTTTCGGAAAGAATATACAAATCACACTAATATTATAAAGGCGAAAGTTTGTGAGTGTGTGTGCATGTTTGTTACTTCTTCACGCGCTAACGGCTGGACCGATTTAGATGAAATTTGGTATAGAGATTGTTTGAGTCCCGAGAAAGGACATTGGCTTTAGTTTTTATCCCGGGAGTATGTTCCTTTGGGATAATTTTCGACAATCACGCGGGCGGAGCCGCGGGCGGCAACTAGTAATAATCTAACTGATTAAGCCAACTCATAATAATCATGACGAAAAACAACTAGCAATGACAGGATACACAAGTATCAGTCCATCCCCCTCCATAGATCCATATGCTCTAGAAGACTGCATTTACAAATAACAAAATGATGTCTTGTAATTCCCAAACGTGACAAAACTCTTAAAGGTATTAAACTGTAGGACCTCGTCACGATTGTAGTGTGCATTTGAAGTGATTAAGATTATATCTTGTGTGATCGTGTGGCGTTAAGGCCGTCTAAGTTTCACTTTATGTACCTACATCACAGAACAAAACAAAATGACAATTGACATCTTTTTGACAATATCATGTGTGTGGCCTACGGTTTGCAAGTAGGCAAAGTTAAGTTCCTATGTATACAGTGCGAGCTCAGATTGTCTGTCTAAGTTTTGTCATCATCAATTATCGTTACTAGATTTATTCTAGACAGACCTTTATTCTAGGTTACCGCTCTGCTGGACATAGGCCTTCCCCAAGTGTCTCCACATCGACCTGTCCTGTGCGGTTAACATCCAATGGATTTCCGTCACTTTCACCAGGTCATCGGTCCATCTTGTTCTTGGCGAGGCCTTCCAACATTGCGTTAAGAACGTTGCTACCTTACGATAGACCAAATGGGAGCTCGGAAAGTTCTGCCCTAAGTATAGATTATAACTTACTTAGGTACTCTTACAGCAAAATGAGTTTGTTTTGACCTTTACAGTATACACGATGGATCATTTTTTTTTTTTTTTTTTTTTNGAGCCAAGCTGTGCAGCTTGGCATCCACCAGCCTTACGTCGCCAATGAGCCTTTTAGCTCTGTGTTCCACCGAGTCAAGCGCGGCAAGTTGGTATTTAGCTGAGCCATCCCAAAGGTGGCTGCAATACTCCATGCAGGATCGGACTTGTGCTTTGTAGAGGGTTAAAAGCTGTCCAGGCGTGAAGTATCGCTTCACTCTATTTAGGATGCCCAGCTTTTTGGCCGCAGTTTGGGCTTTGTGCTCAATGGTGGCACCAAAGTTGAGACTGGTTGTCAACTCCATGCCTAGGAGCTCGAGCCGATCGGTTACAGGAACAGAAGTACCCCGAAAAGTCGGAGTTAGGTCGAAACGACTCCTTTTCGCGGTAAAAAGGCATGCTTGTGTTTTGGTGGCGTTAAAAGAGACCAGATTGTCATCACCCCACTGGGAGACAAGACTTAAGGTCAAATTTGTCCGCTCTACCATGGCCTCTCTCAAGGAACGAACTTCTTCCCCGCTGGTTTTTGCGCTAGACAAGTATCTCTCTGAAACCGAACTGTCATCTGCATACCCAACAATACCAGGCTGAAGCAGGTCATTGATGTGCAGCAGGAAAAGAGTTGCAGAGAGAACAGACCCCTGAGGAACTCCGGCATTAATAGCCATGAGGTCAGAGAAGCAGCCGTCAACGACTACTCGGATCGACCGTTCACTAAGGAAGTCTGATATCCAGCTACAAAAATCAGCTGGGATGCCATAAGCAGGAAGCTTGCTGAGTAGACTTGCGTGCCACACCCTATCAAAGGCCTTCGAGATATCGAGCGATACAGCAAGTGCTTCGCCGTGTTTCTCGATGGCTTCGCCCCAGCAGTGCGTGACATACACAAGAAGATCGCCAGTTGACCGTCCCCGGCGAAAGCCATATTGACGGTCACTGAGGAGATCATTGTCTTCAAGGTAGGTCAGCAACTTACTGTTCAGTACCCTTTCCATAACCTTGCACAGAATGGAGGTAATGGCGATCGGTCGATAATGAGCAGGGTCTGCACGGTCGCCTTTTTTTGGCACAGGTTGTACATTCGCAAGCTTCCAGGATTTTGGCACCGTTCTTTTTTCAAGAGAGAGGCGGAACAAGCGTGTCAACACAGGAGACAGTTCAGGCGCACATTGCCTCAAAACTCTCGCTGAAATGCCGTCAGGCCCGCTGGCCTTGTTCACGTCTAGACTGCACAATACTCTTCGTACCTCTTTCATGTGAACTGCGATCTCCGACATCGAAGAGTCACAGTAACGAGGTACAGTTAGTGGTTGCTTGGAGCCAGCGTCCAGACGTGAATTGCTAGCAAAGAGAGATGCAAATAAATTTGCTTTCTCACTTGCAGAGTGGGCCAGCGACCCATCAGGTTTCAGCATTGGTGGTAAAGTGGGCCGACAAAAGTTCGTTTCAACCGCTTTCGAAAGGGACCAGAACAGTTTACTACCCGGAGGGTGCGATGCTAGTTTGGCCCCGATACGTCCAACATGGTCAAAACGTGCCCCACGTAGAACTTGCTTGCAGAACTTAGCGGCAGAATTAAAAGCTCTCTTCCTCGCGCGAACCCTGCGTGCTCTAACTTTTTGGTCGCGGGCCTTGACCCAAGCTTGGTAGGCAGACTCTTTTCGGGCCTCAGCGTGGGCGCACTCTGCATTATACCAAGGCCGGGTTTTGTGACCGAGCGGGATGTCGGAGAATGGAATGAAATATTCCATCCCCTGCCGAATCACGTCCACAATCATGTCGGCACAACAAGACGGGTCACCCGAGGAAAAGCACACATGCCGCCATGGATAAGACGCAAAAAAGTGCCGCATCTCATCCCAATCTGCTGACTCGTATCGCCATACTCGTCTCGTGCCTCTAGGGCTCTCATCTGGAGGAGAGCAGGTCGACACGGATTTCACCAGGCAGTGGTCAGATGTTCCCAGCGGGGCTGAGACCGATACTGAGTGACTGTTCGGATCAGTTGTCAGCAGAAGGTCCAAGCAATTGGGTGTATGGCCGTCAACATCCGGTACCCGTGTTGCCACATTCACCAGCTGGGTTAGATCTAGCGTTAAAGCAAACTTGCGCGCTTCTAACCCAGCATGGTCAGTTTTCTGGTACGGGAACAACCACTCTTTGTGGTGGGCGTTGAAGTCCCCCAGAAAAATGAGCTTCGCTGTTGGGTACCGTTGTTGGGCTACGTCAGTCGACTCCACGAGGAAATTGAACAGTGCTGTTGTCTCCTGGTCACCACTGTGCGATCGGTAAACGCCGATGTAGAGAAATTTCTCCACGCCAGTGTCCACAAGTAGCCATATGGCAGAAAAACCCGATTTCTCAAAGCAACGGAGACGACGACAACAAATGTCATCGCGGACGTACACACAGACCCCAGCCTGCTTCTTGAACTTGTGTTCAAGAGAGTAACCCGGGTAGTTGAGGTACGCCACGTCCAACGGGGTTGCTATCTTCGTCTCCGTCAGAAAAAACAGGTGCGGCTTCTCGGCCTCAAGGTGATGATGGACCGGATCGAGATTGGAGTGCAACCCCCTGATATTAGTGAGGTGCACTTTAAGTGGGAGGAAGTGCAGCCGTTGTTTACCCTTTTTTTTCTGTTTCACTTTTGTCATGTTATCGAGTAGTTGGGGGGAAAAGTCGAATTGTCGAGGCGCTGCTCAGTGAACCAAGTGGAACACTAGAGCTAATCCAACCTATGGGGAACTCATATGGAGACTGCGGGGACGCCCGAACCCCCCCGGATATGGCCACCGGGTCCTCCCATCCAGTCGCCGGCTGGCACGGTGGAGCATACCGGGATTTTTCGCGAGTTGGCGGGGCAGCCTTTGGCACGTGGCTGGCGTGCTACTTGGGCCCCCTACTGACTGCGGTCGGCCAACGGCTGGCACCGTGCTTCGGATCCCGCTACCCTCCAAAATGAGTTACCCGGCAAGTGTTGCCAAGAGACCAAGACCGGTTCTGAACAGCGCAACTGACAACTTCCTTCTCCCCCCAAAGGCACTGGCACTCCCACACACCGACGGAACACAGCAAGCTGCTTGGCGCCGGAATCCGGTGGGATGGTGGTCGCGAGCCAGGCGGCTCCTTGCGGAGCCTACCACCGCTTAGGTGAGATCGTTCAGCCGTACCACAGGCAAGCCTGTGGTGCCGTTGCCCGGGGTGGACCGCTAGGAGGTAGATCCCAAACCACCACTTTTCATAATTGAAAGACAAACATAGAGAATCTTGAAGCAATTCATTATCATCATATTAGCCGAAAGACGTCCACTGCTAGACATAGTCCTCCCCCAAAGGGGGCGTTTGCCATAACCACCACGCTTGGCAGGCGGGTTGGCGATCGCAGTGTAGCTATTGCAATGCACAGAGAATGCTGCTGCCCATTCTCTGGTGAATCCCTTAGTCGACTGTTACGACACCTACGGGAAGTGATGGGGTGGTCCTATTCTTTTACGTCCGACACCATATAGAACTACATTGCATCAGCAATTACATCGCTTTAATCCAGATAATTTAGTCGTCACACATTTTCTGATAACTCTTAACAAAACAAAAGCACCATATTTCTTTATTCCAGCCAACCTCCCACAATAGATCACAATTCGCAGCTGTTCCCCGATCAAACCCAACTGGTTAATCTTCTTCTGTATTTTTTTACACTATATTCATGATATCGGTAATTCAGTTCACCCACTGAATATTAACTAAGTTTCTCAGTGGGTAGTCGTACTTTGCTGTAAGTTGGAGCAGCAATAATATTGAAGCAATTAGGACTTATTACTCACTTTGATGTACCGAGGATCGTGGCTAATTGGTAAGTGAAGGCGATCGATCAGGGGTGGTGCAGCTTCGAGTTGGTTCTAGCTTCTAGCAATTATTTTCATTATGGCTGCCTGGACCTTGAGCTGAAATAATAGAAATACAAATGGCGTCCAGCCTCCTAATTGCGTAACAGAAAGAAAGATAATATTATGGTCATTTAATCTTATACATGTTGTTTCTGCCACAATTCTTTAAGTCTAGATTGGTTAGGTTACTTCTAGGGAAGCGTGGTCCAGCTTTATAATATGTATATATATGTTTAAATTCGTCTTCTCGACAGGAGAATGTTGTTAAATTTTCAAAATTAAAGTCATTGCTAATGTTTGTGTAAAGTCTTTAATATCCTGCTGTGATTATGATTGTCGTTTTTTTCTAAAAATTGGGATTTAGAGGAGAGTTCTCATATTACCGGCCGAAAGTCGGTATGAACGGTACTGAAGGGGCTGTAGGGATGTTCCCTACCGATTTTCTGCTTATTAATTAAAGTATTCTATTCAATTTTAGATTTGACTCGTAGTCCTATTAATTTGTAGTGTATTTTTATTGCACATAGGCAATGCCAATCTTTTTATCATATTGATTCATATCAATCAATTATTAAATCAACAACAAACGAAACAAGATCATACAAATTAAAACCTAGACCCACATTTTACGACATCCCAAATGGTTGTACCCAACTGTACTCATGTAGTACAAGCAAAAACACAGATGCGAAATAATTTCAGCTGTAATTTTAATAATATACTAGTAGTACGTGCGCCTGTTATTAAAGTCAGGTAACAATTCTTACATATACGGCGGGCAGGTGCGTACGCGCAATCAATTAATAAGTATTTCGCTTGTACTTGTAACATGGGTAGTTTAGTTCCGTCACTTGTTCGTGTGTTATTTTTTCAAGGCGAGGATGGATAGGTGAGGCTTAGAGTGCTGCCAAAAAGAGGTTGTGAGCTTGAGTTTGGGTTTGTTCTCTATTTTTAAAGCATTGTTGTGTGTTTTGATTTTTTTGCCAGCTTTAGCTCATACCAAAACCCTAGTAGTGGCACTCGGTTAATACTGTATAACCACGGCTGAACACTACCCCCTGAGATACAGGTTACAACCTAGTTCAGGGGATTGGGTCAAAACAACTATCACAGCCACCACATTGTATTGTGTACTTCTAAAAAATTTTGTTTTCATTAATTATCTCGAACTTAAGTTCCAGAAAAAAATACTTTTTTTTTCTTTATGGTGAGATATAAACAATTTATTTATGTATTTAATTTATTTATTTATTTATATTTTACAGCTTGTTTCAGACATAAAATTCGAATTCTAAATTCATAGGTACCAAAAGCAACATAGACTTGTTTTTTCTCTGTTTTTCAACGTTTTCACACTACACCACTAATGCTTTTATTTGATTTGAATTTAGAATATCTTTATAACAATTGAATAGTTCGTCTACCTATGCAAAAAATACCTTTTATATTTCAAAATTAAGTTTCCATCTTATTATTGTGATCTGATCTTCAGGAAAACAATTTAAGCAATAAATATATCCATACGAGTAAGTTACTATTTCTTGTGAATGCATACAATATAAATACTCGCACATAAAAGCTATTAAAACTTACAATCGTGTTAATTTTAATTTGATGTGAATAATTAAAATGATGTATGTACTCTAATGTAATCATTAACATTTTAATAACGACCTCATATTATTGTAAGACGATCGTATTTCAACGCCATTAAAAACGTTAACATCTTTTTAATATTTTATTAAAATGTTACAAACTATAATACACGGTTTGGAGGTAACAACCTATAATTAGAACAATTCTTAGAAACAAACATTCTTAAAAAACTACCTTTGCTCCAGTAAACTTTAATATTTAGAAAATATTGCAGAATGGCGACGACCATTATTAAGTGACCTCTGCTTAACAGTTGATAGAATCTAAGTGAGGGGTCTTGATAAGATGGTGGTTGGAATAAATTGCACGATTTTGAAAGCGTATTCTGATATAATTCTAAAGAAAACTAATTATGAATGAAGTTATCGTGTAAAGGTGTTGTTTCCAACGTACGTTTTGTAATTACGCGCATTATGCATTTCCTAGCTAGTCAGTAATCCAAGTCATGCTCAATGATTATTAAAATGAGGATACGTTTGAAAAATATAATCGAAAAACGTAATTTGTATGATAGGTAATGGATACTAAAATAGCCCTCGTGCTTGCCGTAATTTTTAAACTAAATATAAAAATAATAAAAATGAATATATATTTTTTAAAAGCAACTTAATTATTTACAGATGTTATCGTTTAAATTAGTTTTGTCATAATGTAAAAAAGGTTATTTGCAGATGGTTATTAAAATTATTTTTCGAATTACATTATAATACTGTAATATTCTTTTATTTCATCTAAAATAAAAATATTTGTTTAATATTAATTAACATTTAGGTACTATGTTTATAACTATTTATTATACTTTTTTTATTTTATGTAATGTAAATTATTGTAAATGTACAAAATAAAACAAGCTTGCTCTTATTTTTCAAAGAGAGTAAAAATAAATCAATCTTATTTGAAGCATACAGACTACCTACGCTTTTAATAATATTATAGTGCCGCAAAGGTAGATAGTCTCTTTTTGACCATAAATATCACAAAGACAAGGGGCACTAACCCTCGACAGACACCATGTCCGAACGTTTATAGTCTACAATCAAATTATTCAAAAACACGGCCCCTTAACTATCACCACAATAAATTTACAACCAAAACGAAAACATTCTAAAAATCCGAAGCACGCGCACGGAATCGAAAAACAAACATTCTGATATTCAGAAAATCTTGACTCTAAATAAAGTGCTGATAACTTAACAAATGACTTATGTTTCTGGAATTTAAAGTACTGCGCTAATGCAAAAAGGATATCAACCCTATTCAGTGAAAGATAGGGGTTAAAATCCTTTGTTCTCAAAAAGGACTTTACTCAGTGACATGGATTTAAAAGTGAGAGTTATCACGGGGTCCCATTTGAGGAGCACGCGCGGTCCCTTGCACTAAAAATAAATAAAAAAGGATCACTTATGAAGCTCGTAAAAATAATGCCGTCTGACCATTACACAATGGTTGATGGAGAGACTCCCGTACTAGCTCCGTGATAAGGGATAGTGGCTAGCAGTTGAAGAATGTCAGGTTCGTAAAATAAAGTACCATAGAGCTGCAGTCACTCATAAATACTCCTTGTAGGTGAGTTGACTGTATCTCTTGCAATTTTGTTGGGGATTTAGATGCAGCCAATAGCGTCCCAAAACTACAATAAAGACTTAAACCTCAGTCGCTTGAAGAGCACTTCTTTGGTCCCAGTTCTCAAACGATCTTCTACGAAAGTTCGGGATCAGTCTTGCCATTGGGTACCGTGTTACCCAGTCACTGGGGTCAGATAGGCAGCCGCTCCATGTAAAATACTGGTATTCAGCTATATCCGTTTACATTGGAAACCGACGCCAATTTAGTTAGGAAAAGGCTAGGCAGATAGATAGTTCGAATCGGCAGAAGTCAGCTAGTTTATCTTTGAGAAGTTGGCATTGCCCATTGGATGAACTGGAAGCTTAAAATAGTTTGTAAAAGTTCCAGTTGTATCTGAAACAATTAAGAAAGGTTAGGCGGATGGAGCTCGTTACAAATACTGTTATAAGACAACGGTTATTAGCAGACACAATGGAGGAAAGCTTGTTTTTAACTGTTATGAATAGAGTTTAGTAAGTTTGTACAACTGTTGGTCTAAAACCAATGATGCGTGTTTGATTTAAATTGTGGCGTAAGTTATCATTATAGACACAGACACCGAATAAGTACAGGTAGACACACAAAACATGCATACAAAGTTCTATGAATAGGATAAATAAAATTACACTGCAACTTACATGTACCCCCAAGAAAAACTGAAGATCATACGTAATAAATAACAACGTAACTAAATAAATAAAATCACATTACAACCACATCAGAATAGTCTCCATCGCATACAGGAAATTAAATGATGTAAAAAATGTACACACAAACGTAATAGAATGTGTTTAAAATATTGTAAAATGGATGCGTCTGATGACTGCCGCCGCCATCTTGAATTCTAGGTCTCAACGCAAGCGGGCGGAAATTGGCGGGAATCGTCCGTGCAATGCTTAATGGCCGTTTTGTTTGTCTTTGGTATATGTTTAGTTAATTCTGTCTATGCATCATATTGACAAAAGTTTATTATGAAGCTTTATTTAGCTCTGCATTGCTTTAAATCGATAGATGATATTGATAACTTCCTGATTAGTAGTTATTCCATTTCCTGGATATTCCTCGAGTGTGATTACTGTTGCCAATTCTGTCTTACTGTTTGAACAGAATCATGAGTCTATTTAAAATTCTTGGGTACCTGTTTGCTTTGGAAATTATCCCTATTATAATCGAGACCCCACTCATTTTTGTATCGATTAACTTGAGTACTACTACTTACTATAATACTATATGTACTTACGATTGTAGTAGTTCTAAAGTGAATTAACATTCGAACATGACTGGTTTTTCTAGTAATTTAATGCAATTATATCCTCAATATCATTGGGTTCAAATTATTATTGCTTATTTGGAAATGGATCGTCCTATTGATATCTTTTGGTGCTATCGTTATTATTAGAAAATACACATAACATTATTGGACACCAAAATTAGAGAAAATATTCCTACAAATGTAAAGGGTATTTTCGTTGCTCATTCCCTTGATGTAGGCTATATTCAATTCCATCACTATTTATACATACCTAAGTATGTCATCAATGTAGGGAAATTGCTTTCAATCCTTAAACTGTAAATAACCATTATCATTGTTTCTACTGGAAATGTAGAAAATGTAGGAAATGTACCCATATGCTAACTTACGGCCGGTGTCAATAGCTGAAACGTCCTGTTTCAAAGGCTAACATGACGTTTCGGCTACTGTTGGTAGCTAATTTGACAGTTGGTTAAAGGTAGATACGTTATTGAGCACGGCCGTTAGTGGGTCCACAAATGGGATCCCTAATACATTTATATAGCTAGCTACGACTATGTCTTTTGAGAACCTTTGTCTTCAATGGGAATTTGGTAAAAGCTCAATGTTTTTTTAATTTTACGTGACACAAAATCAAAACGACTTTCAAATAAAATCGCTCCATTAGTCCAAATCGCTGCCGCTGCCACCGCACACGTTTTCCGGTAATTTAAAGTACAAGATGCAACATTAACAGATAAGCAGAAATAAAATAAAACAAACAGCTCTCCGGGTAATTTGCTAGCAAATGGCGAGTCTTATCTGCCTAATTAAAATGCGATTTGGCACAGACTACATGAACGTCGACTTACGTGATTGTCACACTGTTTCTGATAGCAATCACTTGATTATTGTTCTACTGTGCTGTGTCCTTTCCGTTGCGTTTTGAATTATGATTAGTGTCAAGAGTGCACATAATGAGAGCTGGACTTGTAATTAAATACAATTGCGATGTTAATAACGTCGCACATTTGTTTTGATTATTTACTGTAATTAGCTTTTTATTGTTAGTGTCTTTTGTTGTTTTAACTAGAGGTGGATGTGGCTCTTTGTAGATCTTTCAATTCAAGAGTGAATCTTCTGGGCTCGCTCCGTCTATCGTCACTCACTTTCATGTCTTACAAGCGAGATTGAGAGTGCGGCACATAAGAAAAACATTTATATTTACGAATTTATCTTATTTCCTTTGCCGGAAATGTAAAACAGGTCCTTTATATGTTTAAAATTTGACCTACCTACTATACATTTCAGGAATCTAAGTAACACTATTTGCCGTTTTCCCAATTAAGTTTTTATTTCGATTCTCGGTGTTTTTACACCAATTTAATTTATTTTCGTTTGTTTGCCAAATAAAAAAAATAGCAAAAAAAATAGCAACAATGCGTTATAAATAATCCAGTCTATTTAATTTGGAGACAGGGTTATGCTAAGTAAAATATCCACCATATCGAATGCTTGTGAATTTTTGCTACACCTACTCTGGGCCTTGTAGTAGCAGCTCCCTTAGATTCTACAATTTTTAAAAAGAGTTTATTTGCGACAAGCAACACTGTGACTTGACTCAACACTAATTGAAACTTATGTATGAATTTTTGATGGGCCACCACCAAAAAAAGGAATATCTTCACTTACGTTATATGTTACCCCTATACGTCCATGAATCGCCATTTGTTAGACTACAAAAAAAAAACACATAATAAGCATAATCATGAAATCGACCCTAAAAACATTCAACCCTTCCTAATTCGTGTACGGAACCCACAATAAGAATCAATTTGTGGCACCTCTCTAAACGCATGGCCGTCGAATTACAGGCCTGTGTGTCGTTACATCACTATTAGTTCGGAATACATTCGATTTAGCTTTTTTATTGGAGTTTCTATGCAGTATGGTAAGTTCGGACAGATGGCGGAAAATTAACCTGATGGTGAATGAGTGTTATTTCAATAACTTACAGGCAGGGTTCTGTATGGTGTCGGACGTTAAAGAATAGCACCATCCCATCACTTCCCGTGGTTGTCGTAAGAGGCGACTAATGGATTCACCAGAGAATGGGCAGCAGCATTCTCTGTGCTTCTGTGCATTGCAACAGCTACACTGCGATCACCAACCCGCCTGCCAAGCGTGGTGATTATGGCAAACCCTGCCCCCTCCTTGGGGGAGGCCTATGTTCAGCAGTGGATGTCTTTCGGTTGGTATGATGATGATGATGATGATGATGATAAGGTTTACTAAAACTTTTTATTCGACTAGAATACAAAAAAAAACACATTTTCATTTTGTACCAAGCGCACGATTCTTCAATCCTAACCCCTGGTGTTATTCTGCGGAAATAGGTAAACTCATTTTTTACTAACAATGAGTTTACCTACCTTTTAGTAAAAAAATTAGTAGGTACCTACAATATCACTTTTTTTTTTAAGGCGTGTCAGACTCTTACTGACTAAAACCCATCCGTGTTCCTTCTAAAGCCCTTTGCGTTCCAGGGCCGCGGTGACTCTCTCGAACAAATTCCGCAACCCTGGCAGGCCACATTTAGCCTATTTATTTTTGCTGATAGCTGTACTTTAGACCTAAAACTGACTTGGTCCTAAATCAGAAAACTAAATTTCATTTATATTTATCAAACACACAAATTGTCATCAAACAAAAACCTCTACAATTGAATTGAAAACACGAGTTCAAAAAACCACATTTATTTAACCCTTCCACCAAAATGGCGACAAATAATTAGTTAGCCATTAAGCCCCACGCTTTGGGAACCAAATGGCTTTTTTTCGCCAGCCAAATTGCCGTGCACTGAACTATCCAAGTATTAAAACTACATTAGTTACTGCTTAGCGTAACAGTTGACGATTATGCTCCCGTATGATCGAGTTATGAAGGTTTTGGAAATGATTATAGTGTCGGGGTTAAGAGGGACGAAAAGGGGACTTATATAAGTTGTTATAAAATGCTTATAAGAGGGGGTCTGCATTTTGTTAACGACAACTGGAACTGCTTTAATGTGTTCGTCTCGTCTTTCAGGAATTTCCTAGGTTTAGTATTTAGGATCTACTTGCAGTAGCGTATTTTCCCCAAGGACCAGAGGGCTATGGCCCGAAAACGTTCCGCTCTTGTCTAGTCGTAGTAGAAGTCTGGAAAGTAACCTATCCGTGCTACAATGATGGAATGGGTGAGTAACTTAGAACTCACCTAATTTTAGGTGTTGTGCAAATTGTTCAGCATCAATCGACAATATTGTAATGCATGATGTGCTTACCTGTAAGAAATTGGTACACTGGTCTATCAGTTTATTTGATGTATCTCATCCTTGTACACGTGTATTCAATTGTTGGTGAGCCAAATAAATATAATATATATATATTTTTTTTAAATACAATATACGTTCTATCGCATTTTTACCTGACAAGAAAGATTGAGAAGGAGGTTAATATATATATTTTTGGATGAGGAACGCCGCTGCATCATTACAATAGCGAAAAAAATTCCTTTCTTTTGTGCGGCTGACCTATTTTTCCCCAACCAAATCTCTAAAAACGCCTTTGCTTGAGCAAATATTGACCTTTAAAAGGAAATCATTTTCTCTCTAAACATTATTTCATCAGCAAACTGTGAACTCGAAAAGTCATCATTACAAAATGGCGTCCGTTGATCTGATTCTAAAATAACGCTCTCTTCACACAATCATTGCGAAATGAGACCTCTTTGAAACGTTGTCGAAACAATACAGTAATCACATAATATTCGATCGAAAACCAATCCAATCTGGACTTATCATAACAATGATCGAAGAAATAACACTAATAACATCGTTATCAAATATATTATTACCCCTGTTATTGGATTAATGGCTCCCAAAATTGCTTAATAATGTACAACCATAGTAACTATTGTTTGAAAGTTTGTTATAGTCTATTGGCTTTCGTAATATCACTTTATTGGGGCTATAAAAATAGTTTGAAGATTAGGCATTGGAGCTAGCTTTTTGATTGGCTGTTAGAATATTGATCTATGAATTTTTGTGTCTTATTATGGAGATGGTACAATGTGGTAGGTATTTATAATGGCTAAAATCTTGTTTAGTTGATGGATGCGTGTGATCGAAGTTTTTTTGCTAGAGGCTTTAGCGAGCCCGCCCCTGCTCCGCTCGGTTTTAAGGAATAGGCAATACACCGAGATTTCTTCATTATTTGCAAGTTTGATATTAAAACTTCCGGAATAAAATCCTCTAAATGATCGAGAAACCAGCATCAAATTGTGTGCGTTGTTTAGAAAAACACAAACCACAGACATGATGAAAAGCTTTTCCACTCGATCATTCTTGACTATATGTTTGGTAGAACGCGCTGATCCCAGGACCTACAGGTTCGAATTGAAAAAATCTTTGAGTGTTGGGGAGCCTGTTTATTGAGGAAGGCAATAGGCTATATAACATCATGCTACGACCAATAGGAGCCCAGCATTCATGAAAAATGTGACGCAGACGAAGTTGCGTGGGTCAGCTAGTTAGCTATAAAATATGATGTGTTTCTGCAGGGACAAAAAACCATTTTTTCCCTTCAATAATAAAATATATCAATAAGAAGGAACCTGCGGCACGATGGATCGATGATTTGAAGAAGGTGGCTGGCAGCGGATGGATGCGGACCGCTCAGGACCGGGATGGTTGGTGATCTTTGGGGGAGGCTTACGTTCAGCAGTGGACGGCAATTGGATGATATGATGAAGAAGGAACCTACTTACATATGCTTTTAACATTTGCTGTAGAACAATTAAAACAGCAGGTAGGAAAAACTAAACGTGACGCAAAATATTAAAAATACATTTATTATTTTTAATCTGTAACACAGTCACGTGCTCTCCGATATAGTTTGGAAACTATATATGACTTTTATAAGTTACAAGGGCTATAAAAATCAAATGTCATCTTTTTATTATAACTACATAATCAAATGAAAAAAATAACATGCAATAAATAAATAGTTCGTGTCAAGAATTAAACGTAATTCAACGTGCGGTCGAATAACTATGTTTCTCTCACGAGTTTTCTATTTAATACGTTGGTGAAAATGTCAAACCTGAAACTATCGCTTTACACATTATTTGTGTCAAAAAATAACGAAAAAAACGAAGCTAAACTATGGCTTTTAAACTATCTTCGCCTAAGGCTTTCTTTGCTACATCAATAACGCTATTAAGCTACGACATTTTCTTGAACGTCTCAAAACTTCAGCAAATCATTTTCTAAAGAATATTCCAAATATTTCGATTTCTGCCATCATTGACTTTAAGAGCTTTTTTCCTCTTACAGATGCTTGTAGGATTGCTATTGCTTCAAAAACTTAAGATCCTGCCTTTAAATAAGAAAGTTTGCCATAATTTGTATGCTTTCCGAAAAAGTAGCTAACTCATGTTCAGGCGAAGGAAACGAGGAAATAACAAATAGGGGTATAAAAGTACCAATAGAAACAACAAAAGCTAATCGCGACTAATCCGTCCACACGTAACAACCTCATTTGATCGAGGACCCCAAAATAAGTCATTACTTCGCTGACCTCCACAGGATTGTTATGCACAGAACACGGAATCGATTAGAGACGCCATTTTACTTATAACATACGTGCCCACGAAAAAGGTTAGGTCGGCTCTCATAGCACTTGCCTATGAGAGCCGACCTGTCTTGTCTTGTCCTGTCCTGTCCTGTTGTGACCAAACATTCAAAGAAGTAGAAGCATGGACTAAGCTTAGGGAACGTTGAGTCCATTTCTCCATTGTTCACATGTCAGTGAAGCAAATATAGTCACTACGACCTACAGAAAAGAGACAAGTACTGGCCTGTACTCGTACACGATGACACGCTATATTTATATACAAAATAGCTTCTGATAACTGCTTCACCTGCGTGGAAGCGGAAAATTACTCCTAGAGTACATACTCTCGGAATAAAAATATCCTGTGTGCTAATAAAGGATATGGTCTACCCGCGTGCCATGTTTCAGTCAAATCAGTTCAGCCGTTTAGTCGTGATGAGGTAACAGATAGACATTTAGAGTTACTTTTGCATTTTATAATCTATTATCATATCATTTTATAACATACAATCTATTGTAATAAATCTTTATTGTATTATAATTTCTCGAAATATTATGAAAAAATCGTTTTATAAACAATAAATCCCATCCAAATTCAATAGTTAACAATATATCCGTGTCTGATTAAGAAATAAAGAGTTCACAATTTCACGCAATATTTTACAACCTTACGGCGTTTTCAATTTTCCGGTGACATACTTTTTAATATATAAAACAAACTCGGGTTAGTTACACCATTCATAACTCAAGAAGGTCTGGACCGATTTTAAAGATCTTTGATTTGTTGGATTTGTCTTTGCCCCGAATAGCAGAATAACTATAAAAACATTGAAAATTAAAAATAAAATATATATACAAAAATAATTTTCGAATCAACGCCATTTCTGATACATGGCAAAAAATTATTCTGAGGCGGTACGAAGTTCGCCGGGACCACTAGTACTTATATTAGTAATATAGATTGGCTATATGTATGGATATAGCTTTGACAGTGCCATCTCTAACCACCGAGGCGATTCCTTGGTCTATGGCATTACGTCTATGACTCTATAGCGTATGTTAATGGCCGCCAAGCACGGATACAGCGAGTGCCACAGCAATAACAATTTAATATTTATAGACATGTTACATGGTTGTGGACAAGAATTTCCAACTTGTGAAAAGGGAAGCAGTAAAGATGATGAACGATTGTTTGTTAAGTAGAGTAGGACATGTAGTTTGCGGGGTAATGTTGTAGAACCTTGTTATGTATTAATTTATGAAGTACAATATACATTATAATCATTGAAGAGGAAAATAGATCTGAAAATGCTCGTGTTTCAGCGATAGTCAACCCATATTTTGAGAGCATTTTTGTCAAGATGCTCAGTGCATTATTTCTTAAAATTGCATGGAGAGATTGCTCACGTTTGACATTTTATTGTACAGACGCGAGCACATCAGGCTACCCGAAACTGTCAAATTTTCCCAATCAACCTTGAACTTAATTCTCTAGCGATAAAGGTTAAAATCCATTAAAGAAATTTGACAGATTGTTGTTGCTTGATGTACTGGCGTCTGTACTCTGAAAATCAAAAACTTCTGTAAGCTTTCTAACTACAAGAATTACGTATTCTCATGAGACATATTCAATGTGTAAGCTAGAGACATCTCTGCCAGGGTTGCGGAATTTGTTCGAAAGAGTCACCGCGGCCCTGGAACGCAAAGGGCTTTAGAAGGAACACGGATGGGTTTTAGTCAGTAAGAGTCTGACACGCCCTTCCGCTCCCCCCAGAGCGAAAGAAGTCATTTGATGATTTCCGATCCTTAAAAAAAAAAAAGCTAGAGACGTCTATGTACTTACGTACCTAGTAAAACTCAACAAACGAAATGACCTCACAACATAAAGGGTTGGAAATTATCTTTAAGCAATTACTAAATCCAAAATAAAAAAATATTTGCGTATTACAAAACGTCGTTATCCAATATATCTAATATTAATAATAAAATACATTTTATTATCAGGCTACTGAGGCCCACAGACACAATACACAAAATAATCTTAAACAGTAATAAACTAATACATATTAATAACCCTTATTAAACTACTGCACACGAAATGACGGCGTCGTGTTTCGCTGACTGGTGTCGCGCAGTTACGCCCGCCGCGGAAACGTCGATACACAACACCCTTCGGCCAAAACTCTTCTTTAAGGAACATCTCGAGCTGATGAGTGAATCTGTAAGCTTTCTAACTACAAGATCTACGCATGCTCATGAGACATATTCAATGTGTAAGCCAGCACAGTAGTACATAGATGTTTCTATCTATATACTACTGTGCTAGTTGACCTGCCAGGGTTGCGGAATTAGTTCGAAAGAGTCACCCCGGCACTGGAACGCAAAGGGCATTAGGAAGAACATGGAAGGGTTTTAGTCAGCAAGAGTCTAACACTCCCTTCTGCTCCACAAAAATAAAAAAAAAAAAACGCGGTTTGATAATATAGTATGCTCCTTTAATCTGCTTTTATAACTCCTGTCCTGGCCAGTTACATACGACTTTCGTGAGAGGACAGGCACTCCAGAAATTTTAATTATATTTTCGCTCCTAGCACTGAACCTAATAACTATAAAGTTTACTTTCATTATTAAGTTATTTTACTTCGACATTTATAGCTCGTGTGGGCTGATATTATTTCGCTCTTATATGCACTTTATCTGTTTGCTATAAATTTTAATAAACGTTTCTATTATAATTATGAAATGCTAGCGCTATGCTTCCTCTTTTACGCACACCATATTCATCTCATCATCGAATCTTAAAAAAATCAAATATTTAATTCAAATTACGATGATAATCAGCACTATTTGAACGCCAAAAACTTACATGAAGATAGTCCCCTTAAACGCCCCCCAATCAACACTTTCTAGTTTTTAGCGAAGAAGAAAACAAAAAACTCCCCACCAAAATTTTAATAGTAATAGTTTTATAAAATATTGTTTGGTTATGGTCAACGCTAAACCCTAATATTTTGATTTAAGTTTTGACGGAGTTTCTAACTAGTTCTTCTCCAGTGAAACGTACTAAACTTTGGAATGGGTAACTGACTTAACTATTCCAATGGACGTTCCCCAGGCTCAAAGTGTCCGTAAACGCTTTTAAGAGTACATATTTTCATTTGAGTTTGGGTCCGAATAGGGGGGTATTATTCTCATCCGTATTGTGCTGCAAATTACGAGGTTTCTTCAAAAGCATTCGTGCAAAGATTCTTCGAAGATGATTTAAGTACCCACATGGTGGTACAGAGTCTTAAAAACAGCTACCAGAAGGTAATTTTGCGCCTACGATTAATTCTAATATCATCGAACTGAATATAACTACCACACATACACATGGTAGGTGGTAGTAGGTGCGCCTACTAAGATCACGACATGATCTCGAATTTCTTTCCCAAATGATGTCATCAAATGTAAAGCAAATCGCGCTAATGTTGATACAGTTATAATGACATATATTATAAAGTTATTTAGCGAGCAATTAACTAGAAATTATATACACATTATGGGAAGACGTACTGCTTGGGCTACTTGAACCGCATCCGGCGCGAGCGTGACAAAAACTGTGCCTATCTCGTGCGTACGCGCAGAACAAACCTCAAATGGTTTCTTTTGCTGCTTTCAATGTAAAATGTGTTTGTATTGCTAGTCGTTTGTGATTGTTGCAGAGCGGCTCAACATTTTATACGCAGTGTACCTAATTTAGCGAAGTTTCAAATTCAATTCCGCAGAAACACAATCGTGGAAATTTAAAATGAAATAGCCTTTTGAAAATTGTAATGACTATTCTAAATGTATGACGTGATGTTCTAAATTGGACCCCGTGAAAATAGCATGCCACACTTTTTACAGACCACCGATTAAATAGCAACCTCGTACATTGCCAGTTAAATTCTTAATGGTCACGAAATAAATCACCTGAATGATTTACTGTATTAGTTTATTTATGCGTTATTTCAAAGAAATCGATATTTCATCCGATTCGCCATACTTAATGCGCATTAAATGTGTCTTTAAGTAAATCGCGTTCTATAAAATGATTAATAGAGTAAAAAATGTTGCAAATCTCTGTCTGGTACGTGGCTCGTGTCACCGCGGCTGCGCGCGCGCCGCTCCATTTCACTCCGCTCAATGGACGACCATTCAAATTGCCCACAAACCGCCATCTTTGTTTTTTATGTACCCTCGTTTTTCCGTTCTTTCAGTAATAGTTGATTAAACTTGAGTTCGATAAACTTTGTAATCACTTGAACTGGTGTTCTCAATTTTCGATCATTAGGTGACTCCACATTTCTCTAGTTACCGGAACACCCACATCACATCACCTGACGAAGGATACTTAACATATTGATGATCTATTTAGTTCCGCCCCAACCCCTCCTCATTATGTCAGAAATCTAATTTCAGCAAGTTGCTGGAACACATGCCCAAATTCGGGAAGGATTCGACTACGCCAATTTGGCGGACAAAGATTTTCATCAGAAACAATGCAGAACCGATTTGTAGATAATGAATTTATGAGTTAACAGATTTCCACCGTTCGGCTGGTCCTCTGGGAGCGGAGCGGAAACAATGAGACGCCGATTGCCGCTATAATTTCATAGTCGATCCGTTAACAATATCTCGGTGGTGATAAAAAAGTGATTTAGTATTATTAGGCGGACGATGCGGCGGAGATGCGAACGCGGAGAATCGATTTGGCGTCTCTGCGTGAAGTTTGTTTAGCGGAACGGTAGCGGGTGGCGGGGTGAAGGAGCGGCGCGCGGGTGACGCGACGTGCGCCCGCGCGCGGCACGCCCGCCCCAGCCTGCATTTCAGCCTATATAATCTTTATTAGAATACATTTAGTGACGGTTTAGTAAATATTTCAGCTTGTTTTTTACCGCCTTTTTAACACTGCATCGCTTCAGCACCGACTTTTTTAACGGTCCGACAATTTAGCCTCGTAATATTATTACCACTGTCATTGTTCAAGATAAACATCTATAATGTAATTTGGAAAATGAAATTATCATGTCCGTAAATGACATTGAGGGGTTGGAAGTAAATGAGGTGGCATTTCGTGTCTAAATTCACGTAGCGCGCGTTAACGACAGTAAAAATAACAATTATAAGGGTGAGATCCCTATCTGTGTAATCGTTCAGACTAATTCCGGGCGATAGCTTCCCGTTAATATTCTGTTTACACTTGTAACATTACGAGACCGCATTAAAAAGCTCAATTATACACCAACACTGAATCTGGGTTTAAATTATTGTAATTACGACGAACCCTTGATTTTAGATGTCGTAGATAAGTTTACATCCTGTTTTACAATCTATGTTATTTGTGCAGCTAATGTGAGCCTTTGTTAATTGCTAATATTATTATTCAACATACATCTAAGCGCAATTTGAAAAATATGCTCACTCTTCACGGTAGGTAATTGTGGATAAATTGTGAATTCACAAAATGAGTCCATAATTATATTCCCAGACTTTTACAACGCTAATGTAAAAAACAATTTGCACGATTTTGAAATCTCAGTGAATCTAAATTATCAAAACTACATTATATTACATGTCGGTAACATTAATATCAGTAATAGAAAATGAATCTCCGGAAGAAGATAATAAAAATGTTCCCGAAATGTCTCATGATGACAATCTCGACTTCCGGACCACACCGACAGAGGTCTTCGCTCTGTTATTAAATGCCGACAGTGTGTTGACTCGCCGCCACGTGTCATCAACTTAGGAACCGCAAAATATAGACCAACATACTAATGCGATCAATAAACCTGAAGATTTTAACATCCTCACTGATATAAGGATGAGAATAGACCAAACTTTATTAACCAATAATAAATACGAAGTAATCATAGCTCTAATTCACACCACAGACGAAAAAAAACAACAAAGCTCCTGGCGCCTTATCATTAGCAACTTCCGAAAAGGGGCACATTTTTTTACCGTCTATCGGCTGAACCTCAAAAGGACAACAAACTGACAAATAGTACCAACAAACAATGCTAAAAGCAAAAAAAGAAGCTCCCTCCAAAATGAATTAGTGTTGCCAACAAAGAAAAAGCTTTACGTAAGCGAGTAATTGCCTACTGCAACTCTTTTGTTGTTCGCAATGACAATGAGGTATAATGATAAAGGATTCATTATTTGTCATTTTCCTTAATGCCACCTTTCAAATATTTTACTCGAAATTGAAACAGCAATTCATAATGAAAGCCGAGCTTAACAATTGCATGTGTAAGACAGTATGAATACAAGAAAGGAACGAAGCGGTCAGTTAAGCCTTTTTGTATTTGCATCGAGCTTAATGCTGAGACATTGTGTAAGTTAAACAATCGAGGATGAATAATTATCCAGCCGAGGCATCAAAATCCTTTTAACCATTTCAATTTTCTTATCAACAAGGACTAAGTTGAACGTCAGTCGTCAAGCAAAATCTCCGAAAATAAATTAGTTAATGTGCATAAAGTGGTCGAGCTCGTGACTGGCCCGCCAGTGAACCCGGAGTCGAGGCCACAATCCCATTTTTATCTTCGTGTCAATTCACCTTTGTAAAATATTGATACTGATAAAGCAATATCGCTTAGTAACCAAGAATTTCCTGTTTGATGCGTCCAAACAAATCGCCAAATTCATTTGTATAATAGTAACTAAGTTCAAAGCCAAATTAGTTTTGCTACCGATCCACGTCAAGTATTTTTTAACGGTAGCAGTAACGACTTGAAATTGATTACCCATTTGGAAAAAATCAATCGAACGTTGTAATTGCTTTCTATCTTCTCAGAAATTCAATTTGTCAATTAAGACATTAAAAATTACTCTTGTTATAGTTGAAAGACCGGCTCCGGTCGTGATCGTGGAAATCACGTTTGTTATTAATTGAATATTGCAAATAATCAATCGGCACCCACGAGCAATTACATTTGCGACGTTGGACACCGTCGGCTGCGGCGGGATGATATTATCGGCACGTATTAATTTATTGGTGAAATCGAATAGGGCTAATTTAAAATAGGAAAGGTGGGGAAATAAGTTTATAGCAGGCGGAGTTGCGGAGTGTGCTCGATGTGTAAGCTATTGGCCGGCGTACCGCAGGGGCGGGGTCTGGGCCCCATGTTTTATTTGAATTATGGATGAGGCATGCTGCGTTCGTTTCTTCAAACCAGTTGTGAGTGCCGCAGCCTCGCGCCCGCTCGCCTCTCCCCTTCTAATTAATTGATGTTTTCATTTAATTGCTTGTTCTTTAATTACTCGGTCATATCTGAAATTGAGTGTTTATCTTTATTAGATTTAGTGTTACAGCGAGAGAGACTATTGCCCGTCGTTTAACTGTGAGTGCGAAAAATATATCTTATACTTCTATTTCTAGTATTACCTCTCATTATATTGTTTTATTTATATCCAGTTTTTCATAAGCTATTGCTATAATGCAATTAACGTTGTTAGTTATCAAGCAGCTCTCATAAAAACTGTTTAATTTATATTAATTGCGTTATATTGCATTAAAACATTGGCAAAGCACGTTTGACTTTAATTAAATTTGTTGATAAATTAATTGTAATTGTTGGCAGTTAATCAGTCAAAATAATGATTGCTAAATTATGCCACAAACTGATGGATAGTGATCTCTTCCTTATTATACTTTGGGTATTAATGTTTTTATTTGTTTGCCGACGGAAATGGTTTAATCCGAAAAACTCTCTATGCATGCGAATAACTTTATTTAACTTGAGATTTCTTATTCCCATTGCTTCCAGTTACAATTTAACTCTTGACATCTACTTCACTAATTGTGTAACAGATTATAAATGTAAAATATAGTTGTAATTATAAACTATTAACAATTTTATTATGAATACAATTATTCTAATTGTGAATCCTTGTATTAGTTATAATTGTTTTATTTCTTATTTAGATATATCTGAATAAATAAAACATAATAACTTATGTTGATATTAACTGTGCCTAATTATTTGAATTTTAAACTTGAATGGGCTATTTATTCAATTTGTATTATGTTTGTTTTTTATGTGTTTATTTATGACTAGCAAATTCTATAAAAATGTATGAACGAAAAGCTTTTTACTCTTCGTGAGAAAATAATATACATTTGTTTATACACAATCGTATACATACATACAGTCAAAAAGTGATATTAAAAACGCAAGCAAATACTTTATGATTTAGCCATGACATGAATGTGCTAACCTAATGAAACTGTTTTATTTACTGTAAAATATAATTATTATCAATTATACCATCACACCTACCCAAAACTACTGCTAACAGAACTAGCTGCCGCCCGCGGCTCCGCTCGCATTAATGTCGAAAATTATCCCTAGGGAACATACTGCCGGGATTAAAAGTGTCTATGTGTTATTCCAGACTATAATCTACCTCTGTGCCAAATTTCATCAAGATCCGTTTAGTGGTTTTTGCGTGAAAGAGTAACACACATACATCCATACATACATTCTTACAAACTTTCGCGTTTATAATATTAGTAGGAAGTAGGATGCTGTCGACCTGCCTCATTTGATTGGTAATCTATAGTACAAGCAAATGAGAATTATTCTTCTATTCTTCAGTAAAGCTCGATAAGCTTTCTGGATGGCTTGATGTCGCATTAAATTTGTAGTAGGTGGCTCCATCTACTGCCATTTTATTGCATTCAACTCTCTCAGCATAGAGAGAGCCCAAAGCCATGTTAAGCGACGACCTTTTCATTTTGCAGTTCATTAAAATAGTGACAAATAGGTACACAAGATACCTATTTCCCAAAAAGCTACAACAAGCAATTTCAAGTTATTAAGTTTTTCAATATATTTATTGATCTAAGATCTGGAAGAGGCAGACAAAATGATGTACTACCTGTTTTTATGGCTAGAGACGGTACTAGGGATAACTAAAATGCTGTCAGTGCCAATAATGCTGTTAATACTAAAAACATGCTAAAAGTAAAAATGACAAACTTGAGAATCTTCATCTTGTAAGTTTTTCTTAGTTATTGTGCACTCCTACTAAACCTTTTGTTGAGGAATAAAGTTTAAAGAGTTGAAAGCAGGTGCACTTCAATAAAAAACCGGCCAAGTGCGAGTCAGACTCGCAAGCAAAGGGTTCCGAACGAATTTCATTTTTGTAACATGCTACTTAATCATATGTAGACTTTTTATTGGTTGTAATCTTTAGGTAAAGACATATTCACTGCATTTACAGTTTGAAACATTTTGTTTAAATTTGATCGAGTAGTTTCGGAGAAAATTGGCTGTTACTGACGGACCGACAGACAGACAGAGTGATACTATCAGGGTTCCGTTTTATATGGACGTTCGGAACCCTGATGTATGTCCAAAAAATATTGATTTAAATAAATTGACTGATGCATATTATGTTAGAATATATGTTATTATGGTGTAAATAACTGGTGAAAACAATAAACATCAGTCCCGGAAGATTTGCTATCATTTATTGAAGAGTTCCGTTGCCTATCTCCGAAGTTCTTCATCAGATCTTCACCAAATTGAAAAGGGACCAGTGTGGAAAAATATCCTTCCAAACAAAAAAGAATCATCCAAATCAGTTGACAATTGGCGAAAATATCGCTGAGCATACAAAACAAAACAATCGAATTGAGAACCTCCTCCTTTTTTTGAAGTCGGCTAAAAATTATAGAAACCTTTTTACAGTTGTTACTGTTAATCCATATTCCATTTCACTAGCACATTGATTGCATGTTACATTGGTAAACACAATAAATCACTCATTGGTTTTATCTCCATAGTAAATGCAAAACGAACAGATAAATTATACCGACAAGGTGCGTTTGGTCGAAGTCTACACAGCCGTGTTTCGACCATATTGGGTTGCAAATAATATATTAATTTATTAACTCGTTAGGCTGTTAATGATGGAATCGATTGCCTAGAAAAATGTTAATGTATACACAATGGACAAATGGAACTTAAATCTTACGCGTTTTTTTTTTTAAACGATGATCAAGATTGCTAATTTGATCACTTGTGTCCTAGCAATAAATTATTGTCTTTGTTGTGTGGGGGCTTTGTTTTGTGTCTTTATTAAAGGTTTATTAAATTATAGATCAACCACAACTATATTTCTAAAAAAAAACAACTAAAAAGTTAGAAATAGGCGTATTAGTAACTTTTTAGTTGTTTTTTAGAAAAAAGTGGCGACTTTTCAAGCAACCTGATGCAGTTGGTGGAATTTATTTCATTCCAATCATACTGGTAAGGTGGCTTAAAGTGTGACTTGTGATCATGTGTTCTTGTTAATTCTTCTCCATTAGATATCCCATAATCATTTTAAGTAAAACGATATTAAAATTGAGCGGTTTCTCACAGCAAATTGAACCTCATTAGAAAAGGTCAAACGATTATTATACCCATAATTATTGACTATTTTTTGTCATTTGAATATCTACATAATAAGCATGTTGGTATATTAGAGTGAGCACATTACTCTTAAAATGGACCAGCTTAAATTAGGTAAGTAAGTAGCGGCATCAATGTCGCCATTAGAAAAACTAAGAAGCGAAATTTGTACGGCAGCAAAAAACCCCAACGCCATCTATCCTGTCAGCGACGAACTACTAACGAAATCCTGCATCGCGCGATTTGAACATATACAACAATCCGAATATCATTTATCGGGCAGTTGCCCACCAGACACAACAACCGTCTGGTCAGAGGATCCTCCCATTTCAATGGAGGTGTGTGGGACTTTACTCTCGGACCGCATACCTCTATAAGTATACATTCAGCCATTTTTAACGTGTATTTAGTAAAAACCAATAATAGTTACTAGAACTTTCGACAGCTTAAATATATTAGTTCTTATTTACACTGCCTAAGCAATAGGTACTGGTATATTAATAGTTGTCTAGAATGTTTGTTCGGCTATGATTTTAATAACGAATGGTATCATCTCTTATACTCTTAGTACCTATAGAGAAACTTAAGTTTTATTACAATAGTGTCGAAGTACTATTAAGTAATTATTTTAATAACACGTGTATGTCTATTTGTGACACATTTACTTTATTATTTAGTAGGTACATAGTTCAAAATCGAACAAATAATTAGAAAATTATGTCGCAAACATTATCATACAAAAGTATTTGCAAGGTGGTCTAAACCAAACGTAAAGTTATAAAAGGTTTATCTTCGGCATCATCTTGTCATAAAAGTCCCCTGCGTATGACGGTAACTAGACTTGTCACTTTTTACGCACTTGGACCTTTAAACACAACACTAATTGCTAGCCTTCAAGCGAACCGACGCACTTTATGTGCACATCACTTGCCGCGTCGGCCACCCAACTAAATTACCGTCCACAAAGACCTTAACTGTCCAACCATACTTTATTCGACAACCTTTACAGAAGCGTGTATTAAACTATAAACATAAATGTGACAAACAAACATTGCGACAAAACATGTTATAACACACTCCAATCAACACAAGCACTTATAAGCTCGGACAAAAGTCCAAAAAGGACACCAGACGAAAATATGTGACAGAGGCATGCAGCCTTACCTACCGAGATAACCCTAAAATGAGGACATAACAAAAACTATACGGGCGAAATTAAAAGCAGCGACGTACAAGCAACTAACACACGCTCTAACGTTTTGTGATAAGCTCGTTGACTTTTTGGGGCCGACGTAATTTGTCGAAGGCGCCTAAGATAAAGGCGGCAATTTGGTCGCGGAGGCCCCAGGCACGCCGCCGGAATGTCAACCGGGGTAGCAGGCGCAGGGTTAACACGCAACACGATATGTACGAACACGTTTTAGAAATTGAAGTTGTAATTTATTTGGTGGCAATAAATTTTAACATTGTTTTGTGAAAAAATAAAATATGAGAGTTTAAATTGTTCAGTTGTTTTTTCGAAAAATTACGCTGCGCCACAGGTGTAAAGGTGTGACGTCAAAATGTCATAGCGGTATTATGTCGTTTTGACAGAGAAAGGCGCGAAAACGCCATGTGCGCACGGGCCATTGGGCTTATTCTGCAATATTTTACCACGGACACACATCAAGCCCGCCACACGCGATACAGACCGGATAAAGGCGCGTGCAAACTATATGTCACGAAGTTCTGTATAAGCTTCACGGCAATATGTGTTCACTTATCGTGAATCGGCGATTTCATTACAAACCATCTCGGCTATACACCAGTTATTACGTGTCACGCGATTCCGACATGACTGATCTCATTTGTATTGACGCATGATACAACAGGAAAGGGTTATTCAGCAAATTGTATTATGACAGCTGAGTTTACGTTGCAAATAATGATTGCAACAGTGACAAAACGAAAATAAAGAAATCAAACACTATGATAGAGAAGCTATTTATAATTACTTGTCAATGTCACATAAAAAGCACTGCGTTTTCGCCCTAAAAATATTGTTTGCAATGTTACTGCAATGTTACTCACGTGACAAACGCTTGAATATAAAAAACTCAAAAAAAAAAAACCAGGGCGCAGCCGTATAAGCCTTTAACCTACATTTTACCCATCACCTATTTTCCAAAAAATATCGTCTACCACACAATCTGTTAGTATTTCGTCCACGTCTCGGTGGTCGCGTGTCCCCACACTAATTATACGTAACTACTTATCGTACGGACTCTGTCTCAAACCTTTTAGCTGGTGACGCAGTCAATAAATCTTGACATATCTAACTGACGGCGGCCGCTGCGGCGACGACACACAAATATTAATTGCGAATATATTAATAAACTGATCGTTTGAGGCCGTATATTGATGGATAGTTTAAAAAAGGTTTTAGCGATTTTTTTTATAGGGACTTAATCCGGATGTGATTTTTGGAATGCTTGGAATTTCTGTGCGGGGGTAGACGCTAGCACTGGTGTCAAAGATGGTATTAGCACCTCAGTGTTAACCTTTTATGTAAATGAACCTGATTTTTTTGTCATCCAAATAAAAACATTTCGTATCGATCGTATTAACATAATAGATCCTTAATTGCTTGTAGGCCTAGAGCGTGTCTTAATGGTCCAGTTCGGCATAAAAAACCACAAAGATATGGCAATATATCAATGATGAAAAAAATGCTCAGAAACAAGTACACAATTTTACACGGTCAAGTTCATACAATCATAACATATTCATCGCAAAACGTGTAGGATATAGTCCAGTGCTTCCACTACATGACTAGACTTAGGTATTAATAAATCTCCCCATATCTCCCGGTACATGACGATTGCCAACAAAACACTTTCTGATTCGCGCATCCTTGATTCTATTAATTGGTTTTCATATCGCTGTACCCAATGCTACCGTTTCGTCCGTCAATTAATTCATTTCTTTGAAACCCAGTTATACGTAGTCTATATCGGTCGTTCAGAGAAGGACTCGCCCGCATTTCAATAAGAAATTATCAAATTAGTTTCATCGGAAATAAAAAAGCTGCCGTGCGACCACAAAGGATGGCTGGCATTGTTCACAGATTTTAAAAATCATCCATAATTAAATGGAATTTGGTTTTTATAGGCGCGAGCGTTTCGCCATGATATAAATTCCTGCATCGACCATACAGTTGGGGCTATTGAAAAAGGAGTCATTTGCCACCCTGCTGGATGGGACTGTTCAATATTGAAAGGACATATGGCAATCCGGGTATAAACAACAAATCAATAATAATAATATTGTACTTAGGACCTTCTTTGAAATGTATAAGAACAGTATGAGGCCAGTCGCGGCCGACAAAAAGTGGTCAAGCTGAACAGACTGATTCCGCGAAGAATCCAGGGAGCCCAGCTCTGGTTATAGCACACAAAATAACAGATTGTCGAGCATTCTTTATTAGGTACTCCAAATGGGCACATGTCCTGCTTGTCGCTCCGGTGGTCTTAATCATGCAAATATTGAGAGACATGACCGAATGACTAAGTGTGTATATCTTTCTATAGATGTCTAGTGTTTGTGTCTACACTAAGTGTTTATGAAATATTACCCATTATTCTCTCATATATCAATGTCACGGACAAACGCTACTAGCCAGTAAATTGTTATTTCTATGAGAATAGGAGTGCCATTTGAGGTTAAATGGTTTTTGCATAACATAACTTAAATGGACAAATACCCAAAGATATCGAGTAGGATTAATGACAACCAATTTGATATAGACATTCATGATATATATGACTTATAACATTTAGAATTAAACGCTCGGCTATTTTGCACACTCCAATATTAAGTTTGTATTGGTTTCTATAAATTTACCTTTGAAATGTTAGAATATTAAGTCACGGCAAGGTAAACACGTTGATAAAAACTAATGGTGTTTTATTGAATTCCATGATTACTAACGCACCTCAAGATATAAATGTCTCAATTTTTCTTAAAGACTTATGATAGGTAAAACCATTTTTCCAGTGAAAATCTAGATTAAAAATTTGTCCTGGATGTTACTTGGTTAAAAAAGCTTATAAGTATCATGGATTCAATCACACGTTAATATTTATAAAACATCTTCATCTGAACATTAATGAAATGGTAACATTATTTCCTTTTCTTGCATCACCAGCCATTCTCTCTAAATACCAGAACTGGTACAAAGCCCGGAAATTAATAGCAACGTTATTATACTCACACCTAAGCATTAGTAAGTGCCACACGTTCCATCCTCATCTGTATAGAATACAAACATAAATTACAAAGATAAATAAGACATCTCGATGTAAACGCAATGATCATTACTGCCAACAAAAACAGCAAATTGTTCTAAGAAAAAGTGAAATTTCAAGATAGAAACATCATTGAAGACATTGGCGACATAAAATGGGAATTGCGGGGAGCATTCAATGCGATAGGTGAAAAAAGCAATATACACGGAGTTGTAGATCGGTATATCGTTCTCGGCTCAGCATGAGACTAATTATGCCATGGGATGATCGGAGGACAGTTTTTGCTGTGCCGCGGTCGCCATTACACCCGAGTTTCGAGTCAGAATTGAGTTTTTAGTTTGGCATAACTTAAATTGCATTTTTGTCACCCACCGCCGCCGAGTCGTGATTGTAAATTGTTTTTGCTTGTTGATTACGAGCCTCATGTTTATTCCGCTGTGTCTTCATTAGTACTGGTATTTTGTTGTTTTTTGTTCGAAAGATAAAATTGGAGATACGATGATATACAATTTTGATTTTGATTCGATTACGTTATGTCTTTATCACGCCATTATTTGGTTTCCCACCGTATTGTGGTAACGTGATTGTAGTAGTTTTTGCTGTCTGGGGTTTTTCAGGTCGTAAGAAGTACTTTTTCCAAGAATATAAATTAATTACCAGTTAACATACATATCAAGATTATACAACAAAATGTTTGCAGATAATAAAATTGTTTAAACATGTTCTAAAACTTAGCATAGTGGCATGCCTGACCAAGCACACATACCTACACAAAATTCTACAGAATAATGATAAAGACCATCGAGATTAACTGTAAGTGGTTGTAATTAGTACTAGACATATTTCTTAACTGTAATATCTATTGGGAAAAGGTACTTGTGACTAATTAAACTTCTTGTGTAGACCACTTTACCTTAATTGTCTTGTACGATATTAATAACAATGATGACTGTCACTCTATCTATTTACTTTATTACAAGAGTCGTCACCCGTGTATAAACAGGCTCACTTCTCGTTCCACATCTAAGGATATTGTATAGCCTCGACAATTTATTGGTCATCATTATTGACCTCTAATTTCTGAAACCAAAAATTAATGTATTAAATTGTTTAGTGGAGCCGTAGAATGAATTGTTCGCAGCCAATGACAGCAGTGATCTCCGGCTTGACGATTCGTATCATTAATTTTTCCATCTTCGATTCGATTTTTTATTTCGAATGAGCCTACCTCTAATATTAGACGTTGATTCTCTTTCTTCAAACTCTGATTTCCCTTTAAGACAGAAACAGCCATAAGTAATTACTTCACTTTAAGTAGCAGCTCTACGAATCCCATGATCCCTTACTCGTGATGCTATTAAGCATCCGAGGCTGTTCCTCGAAGTAGAGACCCGAGGAATAAGATCCTAGAGGAATTAGGACCACACACTGGTATTAGAAGCAATTTAATATCAATACATATAAAATTCTTTCATTAATGACTGACTGAGTAGGTGACTGGGCTGAGTGACTGACAGACAACGCACAGCCGAAACTACTGGTCGTAGAAAGCTAAAATTTGGAATGTAGCTTCCTCACACTCCGTAAGGGTAGGGGACTCCTAAGAGGATTTCCCGAAATTCCTACGGAAATTCCCGAATAAACGAGATATCAACTAATCTGCTTGGACTTATTGTGTATGACTTGACCAGATCATTTGGATTGTGAAATAAACTTGGCCAGTGATTTTGGATTTGCAAAAAAGTAGATTGAAATTAGACAACTTCTATTTCAATCAATCTATCTATCATCTTTTTTTTAATGATGGTAAATCATCAAATAACTTCTTCCACTCTGGGTGGAGCAAAGGGCGTGTCAGACTCTTACTGACTAAAACCCATCCGTGTTCCTTCTAAAGCCCTTGCGCGGTGACACTTTTGAACAAATTCCGCAACCCTGGCAGGTATATCCTCTTACCAACTATGTTGGGGTCGGCTTCCAGTCTGACTGGATGCAGATAAATGCCAGTATTTGCCATGGAGCAAAAATCCAGTCCACAACTCGTCCTCCTGACCGATTTCGACCATGGCGGCCAATCTCAACCGAGACTAGCCATCGGCCGGACATATTACAGTGCACAAGTGTGTGCGCAAACACAGGTGCACTCCCTCTTCCATCACTCTCATATTCCGATGAGACGGCAGCCCAACACGACCGGAGAGAGATTGAGGCACTGGGGTGTCACACCACCAACTTCCAAACTCCGAGCCGTCACTGAGAATTTCCTATTGGAAAAACCCAATAACAGTTTTTGCCCGACCTGGGAATCGAACCCAGGACTTCACGCTCGACAATCGCGCTTGCGACCGCGAGACCATCAGACCACCTACAACTCAGTAACTGAGTAATTCTGGCAAAACTGTTGCGTGATTTCCTGGCTACGGATTACCCGAAACCACTGTCAAAGATCTAAAAATGACATGCTTTCCCAGGCCCGGAGGAATCTCGGTATGTAAATATGATCCCTCACCTACATACCGACCGCGGCAAGAGTTGCTTAACCTTGGATATCGACCTATGTTGCTTTTAAAAATTAGCCTCATACTCCGCCCCAGAACCACTATTTGTAGAAATAAATATGATTTATCATCATTTAATTTCCTACTTAGTAATATGCCTGTCAACATTGCTCAGAAACGCGATGGTTGAGTACCATCGCGTTTCTGCAATCTTCTGTCATCTTCGAAACTTAACAAAGGTGGCCATCCTATAAACGGTAACATTTTCAATTGACTTCGAATACGCCTTCAGCTTGATAATATACAACCGGCTTCCAAATAGACGTACAAACACTAAGTATATAAAAGTGAGGTTTCGTGCGGTATCGTAACATCGGAGCGGCATGTTGATTGCACCCCGGCTTAATTAAATAAACCGTTTCTTAGTAACTCTGTTTACTCGTTACTTGAAGGCTTAATGCTACAATCAGTAGTTGGGTATACCGTATACCGATGATGTTATTACTTATTCTTGGAGTAGTGATATTGAAATTATTTTAATCTTCAGCAGAACTAAAAGTAGGGTTGTGGAGGCCCATATTTCGGCAATTGACCGAAATATTTCATCTGTCATGGAAAAAAAATTTTTCGCAATAAAAATATCTGAGCATGTTATTATGTTTGGAATCTTTGTCATACACACACCACAACTTTTTTCACGTGTTCCCATAAAGCTGAACAAACCTGAACAAAAAAAAAACAAATAGAAATTATAGCTACACTAAATTGCCTCAAGAATTTTGTCGAAAAATCATCAGAATTCTTCAACTTTATCCGAAGAATCTCGTTAAAAAACTGCTTGTTTCTTGTGACCTACCTTCGATACCATTCCCTTGCCGTCTTCAGTTCTTGGAAGTTGTTCATGTTGGAACAGGACACCGTCTTGATGAGCCCAGTGCCGTGATCCGTTGAAACGTTCGTAGTCGCGTGCTAGGCGCGTCGGTGGCAGTATGGTGCAAGGGACAAGCAAAATGCATTTGTTGGATTTGAAAATATTGTTCTGGCTGAAATTGTTTCACTGTAACTTATGTTATCATATTGTCTTGCCTTCTTCCAATTTATTCGAGTCTGGTGCAACATTGTTTTATGGTTCTATCATTTTCTATTAGTTGTCATCTCTGCAATCATTTCCTTTCTAAACATTCCTTTTAACCAGGCGTATGCTGTCCCATTGCTGGGCAAAGACCTCCCCCAAATTTCAGCAGATATTCTTTTTCCTTACCACCTCGAACCAGCGCGTAGGCGTATTTCTAGACATATTAAGGAGTATTTATTCAAGTATTGTTTCATTAATGATAGTCTCTACGGATCTTGAACATGGAGCTATATCTTATTATTTATTTTTGTCAAACATATACGTGATTCAAAACATACGCAACATTATCAAGAGGTATTTAGTTATTCATGATTTGTCCGAATTCAGATCACGGGGTCCTTATCTTTGGTAGTGGTTTCATTTCTAAGAATTATTTTGGCTTTACCCATTAGGAGATAAACTGCTTGACCTTTTCCTTCTTAGCGATCCTTACAAACTTTTAAGTGCATACGTCTTGAAATAAAAACATAGTTTTGAAGTCGCCGTCTCTTCTGACTTGTGGCAGCCATGTCAACTCTGTGTTCAGTGTAAGCGGCCGCGGAAACGAGCAATTTCCTCTTCCATTATAATTGATTGGCGTAATTGCGAGTGGATTCTTTCGCGAATGGCCCACTCCGAGTCGCTGCGTCGCCCAGTCCAACGTGATTACGCCTTTCGGCTAATAAGATAGCTAAAAAAGCTTAATTCCATTAGGCACATGGGAAAATTGTGCTTAACGATCTTATTCTTGGCGATTAGGTATGCTATTTTAACTGTTCATGATTAATCTCACCCGCATTCGTTTTTGCATCTTACAAATGCTTATGAGGGTCTATTTTAATAACTACGTTACATGTTAGTGTTATAGAGGCAGTTAAACACTTGATGTTGACAGTTATGCGCATTTAAATTAGGGTTTAACTTAACATTAGCTGGAGTTTTGCTTACAATGTAACGGTTTCTAGTATTGCCATGTATTTTATTTTCTTGGTTTGTTTTATGGTTAACTTTGCTTAAGCCTACCTGTTTAAGCATCATTAGCTTTTTTCGTTCTGTTTCTATTTTTCTTAGTACCTAAGACATTACTATTGCTTAGATACTTTGTTATCTTCTACTTTTGCTTGATTAAGTTCACCGCGTCTTTGAGAATTTATTCCTTGGAAAATTTGTTTCTTTCTTTGTCTAGTTTTGTTTGTCTGATAAATCTTTGCTCGACTAAACTAGTTGTATCCTATTACCAAGTTCAGTAACTTTATAAAGATAATCCTTATGATATCCTTATCCTTATCTGGTTTTACATTTTCTTCTATACCCTTGATTAAAACTCTGATCAGAAGGAAGTCAGCTTCCTTAATTTCTTCCTTAATGGCCGTCGATTGAACTTAATTTCTTTAGAAAAATATCAGTTGCTGCTATTCCATACACTACCCTATTATAAAGTGCAGTTTCATCTACGTTATCAAGCTTAATTAGAAAACAAAGTATGATTGTCAATAATTGTTCGTTAATTATCCGAAGGTATCAATCAGTGAGAAAATAACCAACGTCAATGGTAACAAAGGAAAGATGAAAATTGTCAACACCTATTGTTAGAGTGCTGAGAGTAGCCCCTTCGTGGAAGCACCGACACTAATTAGATCATTTTCTTAATTAACTAGTTATTGACGATTAAGCATTATATCTAGAAATATCGGTTTATAATTAACGTCACGTCAGAGATAAGTGGTGCTAGGGTTCCGTGGATGAAACCGCTTTTGGAAATCACTCATGCGTATCAAAAGTTGAACATGGATCTCCCAACGACTGACCGAGCTATGAAACTGAGTTTTGAAGTCCTACTTGTCCACAAATCCACTCAAACCTCGACAAACTCAATACCGATGAAACCGGAATACGGCATCGGTAGAACTTGGCAAAGTGGTTTATTTGACAAACTTATCTTTTTCAAAGAGCTTTTTCAGGGAATTAAGGACAAAAATGAAAGTATACAATTAAAAATGTTTAACATCACCTTCATAAACTTAGTACCTATTAATGATTATATTTTATCTATCAGACAATATTTACAAATACATAAAAAAACATATAGATACTGTATACAAGCGAATAGAAAATATACAAGCGGAGTAAAAAGGGGAGGGAAAAAACTCACAGGTCATCGAAAAATTCGTCCACATCGCTGTCAACGGGAAAAGTGCCCAGAACACTGGCCGCATTGCCACGTTGGATGGCAATGCTGATTCGTTGGCCAAAGAAAAGGCCAGCCCTCTGGTCACGTGAAGCGTGAACTTTGAACTTTGTCTATGACTAACCGTTTGCTGATTTCACGAAAAACTCGATGAGCACTCGGACCCCATGGCCCTAGTGTTTCAACCCCAAACGGCTCAAATACATAATTCCCAATAAGGTTGTACTTAGTACCTAGTTAATTTTAGACCTAGCAATTACAGTTGTCTAATAAGATGTAGTTAACCCATTAGAGGTACAGACATACACCGACATAATAACATTTCCCTCGAATACTGCCAGTCGTGGGAACATTATCATTTGATACAGTTTTTCCTCTATTCCCACTATAGTGATATCAAAGTATGGGTTTATTAAATACAGATTTTGGAACAATGCCCCCCGTTGTGAGTCTAATTAAAAGAATAATGGAACAATAACTTCTATCGGTAATGGAACATGATGTACCGAAGATCCGACATTTTTTTCAGTTTTTGTTGCATTGTATTGTTCTATTAATAGATTCTTTGATACTTAGCTAGGAATGTAAGTCACTTGCACGGTTTAAATGTAGCTTAATTATTTATCAAGTACCTACCTATGTAATTTTCTGCTTCTATTTATTTTTTTATATATTTATGATATTTATTCGTTTTTTTTTTGGTTATAGCAATATTTTGAATTGAAATATGATAGGTGTTCATTTAACTGGCCATGTTTTCCCAGAGAAATATATGTGAGTGACTAGATGTACCTTGGTGACAAGCAGACGTAATTTTAAAGTTTGAAAACGCTTGCAATTCTAGCAAGCCACAGTACTTAAATGCCCAAAGCTAGACTTTTTCATACGTGCCAAGACATAAATATCTTATGTTCCACTACCAAGAATTACTATAAACCCAATAAAATAATATTAAGAACGCATTTCTCAAGCAGCTATGTCCATGCTAAGGCGAGCGAGTTACTTGTTTAATTAACTACCATTAAAACGTTACAAACGTGTTTACAATAATTATAGAATGACATAAAAATAACTTAATGAATTGTGCGAATAACATACAAATGAGTATTGAGTGCTATTTTATAAAGTTACGTGCACACGATGTATGCTTGGGGTGTTAATTGGTAAAAGCTGTGATCCTCAAACCCTGTAACGTGTCAGGGGTGCCTGAGTCCAGTTTTTTCAAGAACTACCGTGTTACCCAGTTAATGGGTTCTGGTGGTCTGGTAGGCTGCTGATCCTCGTAAAATACTGGTATTCAGGTGAATCCGGTTAGACGGGAAGCCAAACCCAATATAGTTGGGAAAATGCTAAAGATTAAGATTGTATGGATGGATTGTTCTTTATTCCTCGCGTATACAAGACTTATCCCTAAGCTCCACATGAACAATCGAAAAATAAAAGTCAAAAATCATCACGAATCTTAATCCCTTGATAAGGCTCACCCAAGCTGCATTGTCTCGAGGTATTTTCTTTATAAATTGCTAATCCTCTTACTCTCAAAGTGCATTAATTGCAACCAGTCAAAACACTGACTGTCATCCAGAATCTTAGCTTCAATAATAATTTATTGACTGACAAATCCCATCGCGAATAAAACTAATTTAACATACCACCCAGAAACCTCTCCATAACCCTTATTCTTGAAGCAATAAGGTGTGAATCAGGTTGTGATGACAGCAAATTAATTGTTGTCGCATGATCGGTCCAGTTTAGCTAAGGGCTTTCAAAAGGACTTTTTTATTTAGCTTTTCATTATTTTTCAACGAGTACCGATTATTGAAACTGTTTGTATGGACAATGTTGCGGGTGTGTTTTTTGAACCGGTATTTTGAGCTATAAAAATATTATGAACTTGTTACGGGGTTTCCGTGTGTCTGTATTAATTAAATGTTTTTTTGAAATTGGAACCATATATGTAAAGCAGAAACAAAGCAAAAAAAACTTTAAATTAAGTTACAAATAGTCACGTTATACGTACATATGTCATATGTGTTATTGATTCGCCTTAGTAGTAGTTCACTGTTCTTAATTATTCTTAATTGTACACCAGAAACATGATATAGAATAGATTTATTCTTAATTAATATACAAATACAAGTTTTCTCCCAGCAAACTATTCAGTAAAAGAGTTTTTTTTTAATCAACGCATTTTTTTTTATCTCTGAACGAACCCTTAAAAGATTCTAATCAATCAAGAACATACCAACCTATTACAATATCAATATAACTCATCAAATTACGACAAATTGCTCTTTCTTCGAATTAAATCAATCGATCTTTAATTAACCCTTAAATGATCGCGGCAATAAAATTATAAGCAACAATTAGTAATTATAATAATTATTATAATCAGCCCATCATCCACAAGAAGTCTCAAGTGCACTAACTCAATTAGCTTTACAAGTTCTGCGAAATTATAATAACTACTTATAAATAATAATAGGTTCATAATAATGAACAGTAACAGTTACTGTTAATAAACTGATCCACGTCGACTACATTCGATCGCTCATTGAATAGTGTATTTTTCTTGTCTAACTGGGCATGTAGCATAAGCATAACCAGACTATAATAATCCCATTGCTGGGACCGACATCTATTCCCAGATATTTATTATTATTATTTATTCATTAGTTATTTACATTAAACCTTCACAGATACATAAAGGCGATGTTGGAAAAAAAACGGGTTGTCTGTAAAGTCGGTTTACGGACGATAGTTTAACGTGACAACGTCATAACAAAACATTTATGAAATGATCGTAACGTTACAATGAGTGTAACGTTACAATGAGTCATCCTTTTTCGTACGTGCAGCCGGCGTTCATCGATTTATTAGACGCTGTCACGTCAAAAAACAATGTATTGGGGACATAAATGTATGACACATTATTATCCCAAATTTTTGTGCCATACACGTTGGTTTATTAGCCCACCACCGCTACAGCAATCAAGGAAAATTTGTTTCAACTGAATCGGTCCAGTAGATTCGTAGCAAATTGACTGAGACAGACAGACACCCCTGTGATCCTCTAAGGGATCCGTTTTTACATACGAACGTTTGGAACCCTAAATACGTCAACATCAATTAACTCAGATTGACGATGACAGAGAAATAAATGTTGAAGGAAGGTTGAAGCCTAGATAATTGAAAATGAGGCTAAATTACTAAACGGATGAATCGACAAGTTGTTCAATAGAATATGAACAATGTGCGATGACTCTACAAGTTACTAATAACTTTGTCTATGAATATTACTATATATTTCCAATAACTGTTAAGGAAAAAATATTTTTATAAAGTTTTCCATTTCATAATAGTCCCAATACTTAAGAAAACAAATGTGTTTTGGGACTATAAAGAATTTTAGAACTTATATCCATTTATGTACCATAAACTCTCAAATAATAATCTGAAAATAATGTACTCATCCTTCATTACATGGGGTTTAAATATAATTTAAATGTGGCCACCTCTGCCCAACCCCTAGCGGTAAACAGGTGTCATGTTAAGTACATTTAATATCATGATGATCAAATATTGTCTTACCAACCTGGATTCTTTCTTTTCAATTGACTGCACAAAGATATTAAAAGAAAACTTGTTTTTTCTATCTTTTTTTTTTACTATAAAGGATAAAAACAAATGTGGATCAACCACACATATCGAGCGCATATCCGGTACGTCCCTGGCACTGCCCTGATATGTGTGATTTTACTTGAAATGAAAGACTAAAGTATACTGGACGAAATCACCTTAAAACAAGCTATCTTTCATTTCAAAGTCAGTTTTTAAAACAGCCTTAACTACAACACCCTACCAGTTCCTTCCATGACACCGCAAAACGTCAGACATTTTATTTATAAACTAATCATTTAATTAACATGCATAATTAAACGTGTTTAATCAACGTTCTATGAATCTATGATTAATAGGATTGATAACAGCTGATTGTACAGTCAGCAATGGCAACTAGAACTTTTTATTGCAAGTTTAGGTATCTTTTGATTTCTCTTTGAGGACAAATTCGGGAAATTAGATAGGTAAGTGAGTTATCCAATTTCCTGAATTTTGTCCTCAATCAACCAACCAATACAATTACCCATATTTAGCTAAATGTTCTAAACTAAACAATAAATATTCGGGGTTAACTAAATACCCGGAAACTATGAAAATTAGAACCTCATATCAGCCAATTGCCGTCCACTGCTGAACGTAAGCTTCCCCTAAAGATCGCCAACCATCCCGGTTTTGAGCGGTCCGCATCCATCCGCTGCCAGTCACTTTCTTCAAATCATCGATCCATCGTGCCGCGGGGTGTCCTGTGGGACACCCCGCGGCACGATGGATCGATGAGTAGAATTTCAACAGGTCCTAATTCCCGCGTATGGGCAAACGTAGTGTGCTACGTTTGCCCATACGCGGGAATTAGGACCTGTTGAAATTCTACCCTGGTATTGCTGAAGTATCTATCTAGAAGGTTAGGTTAAGTCCTCGAAATCTGTTTCATTATCATTTCGGCTGAAAGACGTCCACTATTGTATACTATTAACTTAGGTTTTCATGGCTGCCTTCTCTATCTAAAAAACCAATTATTTTCAATAATAATTTGGACGTGGAAAACCCTTTCATCATCAACATATTTGTATTAATATATAATATAATATCTTGGGACAACTCACACGCGGTCATCTGATCCCAAACTAGGCAGAGCCTTTGCTATGGCAACCAGACAACTGATAAACATACTTGTATATTTCTAAATACATACATATTATACACAATTTACACCCAGACACAGAACAAATATATTATAATTATCATGAAAATAACACACTCTCATATTCAATTGTCAGGAAAATCATTTTCCTGTCCATTGTCAATACGCCATGTTTATCTGGACAACATCCTCGCTACGTAATTAGGCATTGTCACCTAAAATTATATACGAATACAGTGAAAACCGTTTATTATGACTCCGGTTACATTGACCAATATTGACTATGAAGTAAATACAGGGTTAAATTTAGTTTTCACATAAAATTCTTTATAAAAAGTACGGATATAATGACTTCGCTTATAGACAGGTCGTTTATTATGACCTTTTTAAGGAATTATCTTCAGTTATAGCGAGTGACATGATTCCTAACACCTGCACTGGTTTTTGTGACCACTTCCAGCCCTTTCCCTGCGACGACATTTCATGCAATTTGAATAGTTTCTCTCTATTACACTAAATTTCTAACAAAAACTCAAACACAAATTATTTATTTCAATTAATATTGTTCTATTTACCGTGTGTAACCATTTACAGGCACTTTTGAATTGTCAAGGTTGGTCAGTCAAAAGAGATGAAGCTATTTGCACGTTCCAAAGCGTAGATCTCTATGGAGAAGAACGTGCAAGAAACTCCACGGACACTCTTTTAAATCATTTTTGTTTTACAATGTTAAAAAAAATAGCAAGTTGTGTGCTTTGTATGACGTTCTCATAGTATGACGTGTTTTTCACTTCCCTTCAATGTCATTATAAGCGGATTTTACTGGACCTACATCAGAAACTAAATTGATCGGCCAATTTGCTTTTCTCTGTGATAACTATATAAATAGATTTAATGTATTTCCTGTCGTTGTATTCATACTGGTTTTGGGAAAGCTTATAATATAAATCGTAGGGGAGAGCGGGGCTAAACGTGCCGCGGGGCAGTTGTTTCGATTGAAGTAGGCTTTATGAAAAAAATAGATAAACATATCAAATAAATTCGTAATAAAACGGAACGCTGCAGCGCACCGATGGCAACTATCTTAGTTTGGCCAGTAATGTCCGGTAATTTAACAATTTAAATTACATCGGAACAACTGCCCCGCCGCACGTTTAGCCCCGCTCTCCCCAATCCTAAATAATGTTATAAATGCGAAAATGAGTTTGTTCGTTTGTGACCTCTTCACGTCTGAACGGATTTGGCACACGGGTAGACTATGTCCTGGAATAGGTCATAGGATCATTTTCATCCCGGGAGTTTATTCCCTTGGGATAATTTTCTTCTTGCTGGCAGAAGCTAGTTATAAAATAAATTTGTTATCATGTTGATTGTTTTTAATCCTTGTTCTACTGTAATTAATTGATCTTGTCCTTTTTTCGAATCTGTTATAACACAATTTCCCATCATTTTGTTGTGCCTTTTCCTAGATTCCATCATTATTATTTAATACACGTCGTTTTGAGTAGCATAACCAAATCAGTCGAAACTATTCCCACACTGCAGCCTTTCCTAAAACTATTACTTCTCCGTGTAAAATCAAAACATTATGCTGTAAACCATCCTAAAAGTGAAAGTCTTGATCCTATTTCTAGCCCTGAACACACACACATACAGGCAGTCACACAAACGCCAGTTATGTCAGAGAACGTAATTTAATTTATGCAAGTTGGGATTATTAATATGAAATACGGATGTTTGCAAATCAGTTGGTTGGCGAGGCAAAAGCGATTAACGTCTGGTCGGCCGATTAGACCGACCGGTCGCATTGGCAGTGTTAAGGGTTATGCGAGTATTCATAGTGAGGAATTAATATTGCTTGAAGCTAATGCATTTATTGCGAGATAAATAAGGGTTATTTCCTTTTTGTACAGGTAGACGTATTGTTGTAATTTGAATTGAGAAGAGATTGTGAGATATTTAAAATTGTTTTTTTTTATGTTTGAAACATCCTTCATGTATTTCTTACATCCTTATTTGCTACATTAAGCCATTTAAACAATAATTGTCCCCCCAAAAAAGTGGAATACTGGAAATCCTCAGAAATCAATTTCAAATGTCAGAGCACTCGGAGCATTATCTGTCAGGGTCACTTTGTATCAATCAATTAAGTTAATAAATATTAACCGTACATAATAAATCACGTTTGCTAAGCGACCACGCAAACACAACACTATTCAACCCGTGAACGCTGGGCCACCTAGAGAGGCCCGAGTCGCCAATTCTCCGCGTCGCCGTTATCGGTCCTATCGGCCTCTCCCGCAAGATTTATGCGCGTCATAAACTTGACGCATATCGGCCGATAATACGCCCGTCACCGCTCGCATCGCTCCGGGAGCGTGACTAACACATCGCCTCACGCACAATATTGAAACAGCTCTACAACATCCATACTAAACATACTTATCTCAGAAAACGTGATGGTTAGAAAAAACCGATGATTAACTTATTTTCCTCGTCAATTCAATTTGCTACAAAGGCTATGTAGATTAAACCGGTCGACCCCTCTTAGCGAACGGTTAACGCTCGGAGGCAATAGTAAGTATCAATGTGAAGTCAGCGTGCGCATCTAATGTCCTTACACAAAGCTGCACTTACGTAGCGGGCAAACGATCCCATAATTACGGGTGTGGAGTGCGCAGGCGCGAAGGGCGATATTTGTTTGCAATTAGTGCCCGCACGGGAAGGCGATGTCCGGACGTCGTCGGTAATTTATGGTTGCGCGAAAGTACCGAGTTGAAAGTGAGGCCGGGAGCGCCCGCAGCTGCCGCTACACGGACTGACATTTCCGCGCGCATTCTAGGGTTAAATTGCAGCGTCGGGTACGCACAGTTCGTCAAAACTGATGAATTGATGATGATTGAAATAATTGTGATGAATGTATCGCCTGCCTTCTATCTTATTATATTGTGTTAAATTAAATCTTGAAGCATGTTTTTTCTAGGCCTTGAAAAAAGGGAGCCAAGAGCTAGCTCTGGGTAGTTTTCCGACCAACTTTTTGACAATATTAAACATAAAACCAGCTGCTCTGCTGCTTTTCCCAATGACGCACTTAGCTCTAACTAAATGAGTTGGAATCTGTTAGGTATTCGGTCAAAAACAATGGGCTTCCTCCTGAAATACGAGTGCCTACATGATAACAAATTATATTATGTTAAGGTAATTCCCCTTTTCATGTAACAGTTTCACACCGTAGCTAGTATAATGTTATTTTTATCCTATGATTCACGCTAGCCTTATGTACTTGTCTTCAGCTATGTCGAAGATTAATGGAATTAACATGTTTTTCTTTTAAATAGTTTTAGAAAAGTCAAAAAGTTTATTTCAATTAGGCCATTAAACGGCACTTTTGAACGTCATCGTTTACAGTTCAGTAAAATAATAATGTAACATTAATAAAGTGACTCTACTGTCCATTCGGAAAGGTAGATTCTTATGGAGAAGAACGGACAAGAAACTCCATAGTTACTCTTTTCAAATAATGATTTTACAAAATTTGGTATACAAAAATTAATTTAATAAAATGTGAGGACGATGCACCCAGAGTATGCTACTTATAAGAACAAAGTATCACCAGCAGAGGTAAACTTATTAATTTCCTAAAGAAATTTAGGTAAATGGTACTCACATATTTGGTACACACAGAGACCTTAACGACCAATTACCAGCACCTATTATATCTTATATTATGAGTAACTCGTGCTAAAGGCCTAAGCAACAATTTGTTTTCAATAATTATTTTTTATTTGCAATAGCTAGGTTACACTTGACCATTTAAAGTATTGCTTTCATTGGAGTTGTGGCAATTTTTTAATCTATAAAAAAAGAAATGACTTCACCAACACTCAGTACAATAATCGAAATGTGATAAAATGCAACGACTGACTATTACACAATCGACTAAGTAGTCGGCACTTAGTTTGAACACCTTAAATACTTTCGAACGACATAATAATCACTTGTGCCAGTCTTGTAAATACGTATAAAAACAATAATCGTATTTTTTTGAATATCTACTTGTCTAGCTACTTTATCATTGTTAAGTATCAAAAATAATTATCTAGCCTGTAATAACAATTAACTTTATCTATGAGCAAGCACTTTAGCGTGTTTTCCTTGCAGATGAGGCGAGCAGTGTTTTAAACACCAATATTTCTTGTCACCTTAAACAATTAGCAGCCAGTTGTGGACATCCGTGAGAGTGTACATTAATGGCTGCTTGAAATTGCAAATGTGTCCGTACCTTTGTCTGGCCGCGTGTGGAACAAATAATAATACCCGTAATTGTCGATTAGCACGAACACTGGACGTGTGATCGAATTACTGTGAATTTTTTTTAAACGTGGCACAACACTATCCGCCACTAATAATAAACGATTTAATGATGTTATTAATAACGGTTATGAGAGCAACTTTAATAGTGACAGAATAATAATAGAACGCATTAAAGGGTTAATTGACTATTCACATCAGATTATCTTAGACAATATGTTCATTTTTCACTTTATTTATGCCATTATACCAAATTATTACCACAGAATGCGGTGTACGCATTCTGTGGTAATAATTTATTTATACAAAAGTGCTAAAACGAAAATATATATAATATTAACATACATATGAGATGTACGCATAGGTCAAAATTTGCATGCAACAAGTGTAATTTTGAACTGTATTTTTTACGCGTGTGTATTTCCTGTTTCGATTTTAATATAATAAAAATCATGACGCAAAGATGTCTATGATTATTTGAAACACGAGTGAACAGGACTATCGATCAATGTTTTTACCAACGAAGTGAAGATAAAATCAACCCTGCGCGCGCCGCGCACCGCAATTAGAACTCATTGAATTATTTTTTAATTTAGTGCGACAACACACGCACTCGGGAATTTAATTTCCTTCCAAGTGAGTAGTATCAACTTTTTTACAATTTACTTTATGTTTTCATCTACGCCTGTTGCATTTCTATTTTGTTATTATAATATTTATATTTCATATTTTTACTCACAATTTAACGACACAGTGTAAAAATCTGTTTAATTAAGTCCGATAAACAGTTTGTAATCGATTTATTATATTTCAATCGATATAATTACAATTTACAGGAATGCAATCTCTCGTTAAAAGTTTGTTTTTTATGCTTTTAATTTAAATTATAATAATATTGGTCGTTAGCTACGTGCTCTCATTTATACCTATCTCTAATTTAGACAATTTAATAAAATTAATTAAGATCCTGTTATCAATTAATTAATTACAGGACATGTACATTTACGAAAGTCGGCACATAAAAGAATATATTGAAATCGGTAGCTCGTTTGTACTCGGTAATTATTGTGCGATACAATCTTATCACCGAAATATCGTGATTGAAGTCTATTTAGATTTTAAAACAGATAAATATTGTGTACTTGCATAAGGCAACACAGATAGATAACGTGTTTACTCTGTGCGCAATGACTAGAAATATTTTGCTATTATACATGCGTATACATATAGTTTACAAGCAATTATTATTCATAATTAATATTATAAATGCGAAAATAACTATGTATGACAGTATGTTTGTTTCGTTTTTACCCCTAAACCGCTGAATCAATTCTAATGAATGTCGGTAGAGTGATAGATTGTACTATAGAGAAAGTCATAGGATCCTATGACTTCCTTTTTTAAGCTAGCTTTTGGAAGCTAGTATTAATAATATTTCTACTGCTATCATTCTAGTCTACCATGATATTAAATGGTGTACAACGGCTGTAAAACTTGTATCTACATGAATTATTTTCATTGTCATTTTCATTTATTAATTGTTCGATAATTCAAATGAGGTGCATTAAGTGCATACACACAGAGTGGATTACAGTTTTATAAAATATAACACGGACTCAATAATTCATTAAAATATTATTGTACAAGAAATGCATGAGCAGTTTGTGTACATCAAAAAAAGAAATTAAAAAAAAACTTCGGTTGTTATCTCGAACGGTAATGGCGCCAGCAAGTACTCGGTATCTCTTTGTTACAATATTAATAAGATAAAACAATAAGTAGTGCCGAAAGGTGTGTAATTCGAAGGTAACGCCTACATCTAGAGCCGGGCCATTACGATAACTACCGTGTTTTAACACTTGTAGAAGGTCTTCTTGGTCTCGCTTATCTGTAATTAACACACCGGGTATCGCGGTATCGCCTTAACAAAAACTTAACATGGAACAGCTGGTTACAAAAAACATGCTTTTGAGAGGAATATCAATTTGCCTTGCAGATTACTAGATCAATATGTTGTCAGTCTACCACCAGACCTTCCAATTAAACTGCATCCGAAGTATTTTTATTTCATTGGCACCTACGCCGTACGCATTTTATATAAAACTAGCTGTTGCCCGCGACTTCGTACGCGCAAATCCCGTTTTTTTCCCGTTCCCGTAGGAATTTCCCATTCCCGTATATAACATTCCTCATGAATGTGGCTATCATATGCAAAAAGATTTTCAAAATCGGTTCAGAGATTACCCCTACAACCTTACGAATTTACAAGCTTTACCTCTTTATAATATTAAGTAGTATATCTAGATTAATTTTCACGCACTAATTCAATTTTACTACACAACCACTAACGGAAAAAAATGTTAATTAAAATATTTTAAATAAATAATAAGTCGATTTAACATGTCAACGTGACCCCGCAAGCTAAGGGTTAACGCCGTCGCCATTTTGAATCATGCGTACGCGCACTATCTCTTCCTCGATCTATAATTGCATCGAGAAAGTCCCACTTTTCCCGCGTTTTTGCACACCCTACCTCGTAATTCGATACAAATTACTGATGTTGATATTATTACATTTATCATACAAGAGGTGCACACATTTTTAGTCCTTAGTTATTAAAATATTATTGAGTCAGTTTATAAAAGAACATAAACTGTTTTATGGCAGTTCTTATTTGCTGTGAATCTGCAAGTTATGACTCGTTATGTTTTATGAAGTCGTTTAGTACTTCCAGTGTTGCTGCTTCTAGTTTTTACCCTGACTTTAAATGTCTATGAATTCTTTTTAAAAGGGTGAAAAAGTGTTATAAACGTCCAAGGCGCCGTCTCCACCATGTTTCTATTGATGTTTATCATTGGACAACTGACGTTATAAACATGAAAAAAACTATGCTGTAAAGTTCTTTCTGATGACAGTTCAACGGCAATCGTGATGTGTCCCCTATTACATGAACAGCTTCATTAACTTGACACGATACTTTGAATAGGATGACTATTTATCGTCACGACTGAGGGTGTTACAACACCAATCGATTGACATCGATCGACGTTGATCGGTTGGTGTGGTAGTTTTGGCTGATCGAAAAAATATCTATCGATCGACGTCGATTAATTCATTCTGCCATTGATCAATGGTATCGATCGACGATCGATCGATTGGTGTAGTAGAAACTATCGATCGACGTCGATTAATTCATTCTGCCATTGATCAATGGTATCGATCGACGATCGATCGATTGGTGTAGTAGAAACTATCGATCGACGTCGATTAATTCATTCTGCCATTGATCAATGGTATCGATCGACGATCGATCGATTGGTGTAGTAGAAACTATCGATCGACGCCGAATAATTCATTCTACCATCGATCGATTGGTGTGGTAACACCCTTAGCAATGCAACTTGAAAAACAAATGAAAACCAATTTTAAATTTAGCCAAATTAATAATTAGGTGTAGCGTCTGAAACAAAAAGTAGCGCGAAACTGGCATTATTATTTAGTTTTTTTTTTATATAATTTCGCATTTATGTCTCAGACCTATCGTTATCCTGATTGATATAAATAAACGAACTATTATTTATATTATAACACATTTCAATTACGACATTCGCACAAAAACCTTATACCTCTGCTTGCAAAAACATAGAAGAAACAAAAACGCTACGATAAAGCAAAAACGTACAAAAAGATCACGTTATTTGATTAGACCTAATTACATTTCTGGACGTAATTAACTTACACGTATCATTCCCTTTGTTTTATTATAAACAGATACCAAATTAACCACGAACCCCTGTAAGTAAAAAACAATGAAATCTAAACCCTATTCTTATGGCTTTAAAACTAACAAGCGTGTATGTGGTCAGCAAAATGAGTTGGTGAACGGTAGATGTCTTAGGCCGAGATAAGCCCGCATATTATTAAGGCATAATTTACGATGTAAATTATGGCGATTTGTTAATTTTATATTCAGCAGTGTTACAAGATGGCGACGGCTCGTTTAGGTGTCTCGTAACACTATTTTTGAAGTAGTTAGGATTAATTTTTGGATCATAATAATATAGACTGAAATAGATGAGATCATGATTCATAATTTTGGTGCAAATCCAAAGAGACCGTAATTGAGATGGTATTATGTGTTGGTCCGCAGTTTAAAACCAGATTGGAAACAAAATAACTCTAATGAACGATGTTTTCCCAACAATCAGATCGATTCTGTAAACATGTCGAAGTGAAGGCTTGGGTGAAGTGTTCACGAGGTTAACTGTCAATCGATACAATCAAGATGTCACGTGATCACGAAGTGAGCTGTCATTCCATCTTGATTATATGGATTGACAGCTCACCTCGTGATCACTTCGATATGTTTACAGAATCGACTGGCTGAATATTACAAAAATCAATGTCAGCGTGGACACCTCTTTACAAAATCAGGTGCGTTACATGACTACTCGTCATTTCATGCAACTGACTTTATACTGGTCCGTCTGAAATATGTTTTTTTTTCAGCTATAAGTACTTTACCGATTGTCTTCGAACTTCGACTCACCTTGGGATTACCACACCCTTTAAAAATAAGCATTCGCTTAAGTTTTCGCATCATCATCATCTTCCTGCCCTTATCCCATGTCACTTGGGATCAGCGCAACACTTTTTTTCCTTCCATTCTGTCCAGTCAGACGTCACGCTATCACTAACTCCCTTTTCTTTCATATCACTTCTAACAAAATCCATCCATCTTTTCTTTGGCCTCCCTCTCCCTGTCCATCCATCCACATTTATATTCATAACTCTTTTAGTTACGTGCATTTTATCCCTCCTCTTCACATGACCATACCAAGATAAGCAGTTGCCTTTTAACTTTTCCGTTACTGGCGCCACTTTTAAGCTACCTCTAATGTACTCATTCCTTACTTTATCCATTCTCGATACTCCACACATCCATCTCAACATTCTCATCTCCGCTACATGCAATCTTTTCTCATCCGTCTTTTTCACAGCCCAACATTCTGATCCATACAGTACGACAGGTCTTGAAAAATGCCATCTATTAAAAACTAAAAAACAACTAAGGACTGATTTTTCAACAGCCAGATAACTTTTATCCGAGGAATAAAAAAAATATTCTAGATCTGTTTAATTAATTAAATTATTCCAATTTATTTTAATGCGTGCCTCTAATAATAAAAAACTCTAACAACTACATAGACACAGACACAAACAACAATTTACCCTATGCGCAATATTTCAATAATTAAATTATATCAAATAAAGGAAAAATTAGCTAACAAACGTACAATCACTAGGAATAACTGTAATTGTGTAAAAACCCAAAGGAAAATGGTGTTCGCGAGCCGGTGTCACGACCCGCACGCTGCCAATTAAATAATTATAAATAATTACTGCCCACGCGCATCTGACTGAGACCCCAACGACTTGCTCTCGAAACTCGATATTAAATCATTATCTCGATTTAAATTTGATACAATGATGTTGAATTGTTACTGGGTGGACTGATGACCTGGTGAAGGTCGGAAGAAGCTTTGTTACAATGATTCAATCGTTTGTTTTTGGAGACCCTTGTGTAACATGGGAACCATCCCTAAAATACCCCATTCCTATACAAAAAAAATATGCAAACCCTAACAAAACAAAATAAAAGTTAAACAAAACGTGTCTAAAACATTCATACGTCATTTTAAAATCTTAAAATGACCATAACTTTTTTTCCCGGCCACCAATTTTAATGAAATAAATACTTAATGGTGTTAAAAAATAGCTTATTCTAACTGTGAAAACACCAACATAGTCTGTTCAGTATTTTCGTAGATTAGCATAAACAGACAGACAGACAAAAAAAATGCTCATTTTATCACCCCCACTCGATATTTGTTATTTTTTTTAATGTACTGACGTAATGGTTTTCACTGTTTTATAATATGTAGGTATAAAAGTGAAATGAAAACCATTATTTTAAATTAGTGATCGGATGACCTGATGACTCTCGTATTTTAAGGAGCGTTCGCATTCACATCGCAGTTACAAAACACCTCTAATTGCCCCACGTGTTGACACGTTTTTGACATTGAATGTCGCTGAGATGATATTGCGACATGAATTTAAACGCTTTTTAAGTACGAATACTGACCTTCTGGTGAAAGCCGGACGCAATCACTTGAAAATATCTTCCTTTCAGTAAAAATGTGGATCATTATTCGCACTTCTTGCAAGAAAACCAAAACACGTCAATGGGCAACAAAAGTATGATAATTTATTCACACTTTATGCAAGAAAACCACGTCAATGCACTCACTTCAGGACAACGCTACTGCCGGAGGCAGATCCGAGCTAAAACCCAAGGTCACCACCATCCACGTGCACACTTACCCACAAAGTTGTAACATCACAACATAGTAGAAAAACCCGATGATTCAACCAAGATAGAGTCAGTTATTAATTACAGTAATAAAATACAAAGAACAAACAAGATTGCTCGATAGTACTCGATTGAGTTCAATACTAGGAATATAATCAAACATTAATTGTGGCGCTATTTGCCACAAATTGCCCTACATTATGCCAGGTGCATTATAGAGTTAATTGCATATATCTAAAATTGTAATCCTAATAGAGATAAATATCTATTTGAGGAATGAGGACAGGCTTTGACGTTTGTGATTAGGTTTTTATAAAGCTTTTATTATACTCCCTTTTTTTTATTTGACGGGTCGAACGGGAGGGTTAGCAAGACAAGCTGAGAGCTGAGGTCCCGTTTCCCGTATTTTTGGGAAACACAACAGGACAGACTGCGACTGAGATGCGAGTGCGATCGTTCCATTATACCTCTAAGTACGAGAATTACCCCTAATACCGTGATTCCAAAAAATATATGTTAGTTTTTTTTCTCCTTGCCCTCTAAAGTCATCATTATCATTTCAAACGAAAGACGACTACTGCTGGACAACAGTTCACCGCATCGAACGGTCCTCTGCTTCTTGCAACCAGCAAACTTTCACAGCTCACACCAATTCATCGGCCAACGTTGTGACCTTCGAAGTTTCAGCGCAGCATCTTAGTCGACCTTATTTATACAACGTGTAACAGAATAAAAGCAATATCTAAAAAGGGGTAATTGGACTCATCATCATAATATAAACAAATATTTATAAGGCCCAACACTGACATCGCGAAAAAAAACAACTTCCCCATACATTTATATGTGCGCATAACTCGACAAAATATACTGAACAGCTGTTTTTTTTTGCGATTTCGTGTTTGGTCCCATAGTAAAAGTTGTTCATAATGATGAGTATGATGACCCTTTTCAGGTGTTGCGTTTATTCTGTTTCACGTTGTATATAGGTTATTTTACGTCTACACCAATACCACACCGACAAGTACTAACATCGCAACAGCAAATTCTATTAATCAAATAAGCATTCGCTTAAGTTTTCGCATCATCATCATCTTCCTGCCCTTATCCCATGTTACTTGGGGTCGGCGCAACACGTTTTTTTCTTCCATTCTGTCCTGTCAACCGTCACGCTATCACTAACTCCCTTTTCTTTCATATCACTCCTAATACAATCCATCCATCTTTTCTTTGGCCTCCCTCTCCCTGTCCATCCATCCACATTTATATTCATAACTCTTTTAGTTACGTGCATTTCATCCCTCCTCTTCACATGACCATACCAAGATAAGCGGTTCCCTTTCAATCTTTCCGTTATTGGCACCACTTTCTCATATAGAAAACTAATAATCGGGTTTTCATTAGGCATGAAATGCTAGTACTTTCCCTCTAGGAAGCGATTGAAACCGCCAGCAAAATTTTAACTCTGGCAAGATTAAATCTGAATGACGTACATTCAGTAGGTACCGACTTCTTTATCAATTGCCTGATTGCTACCACTGATTTTGAGACTCCTTGTCGGCGAAATACAATCGTTGTGCAATTTAATGCATTATGTATTGCCTACTACCTCGTTGGTCTTGGATTGCTTCCCGAATCTGTCAAAGTCATATTGAGTTTTCCATCTGGAACTTCTCAGTAGCAGCCAGGAGACTGAATTTGTCACCTTGTGTGACATGGGTTTTTTATGGTTGGGAAGTCATCAAATGACTCCTTCCGATCTGGGCGGAGCGGAAGGGAGTGTCAGACTCTAACTGAATAAAACCCATCAGTGTTCCTCCTAATGCCCTTTGCGTTCCAGAGCCGCGGTGACTCTTTCAAAAAAAAAACGAGAGAGTCTTACAGTAGTCGCATAGGATGTGTAACATCTGACGTCTCACGTTGGTGAAAAGCAACATTAACATTAAAAGTACCAACTGACAGCCAGCTCGACCACTGCGCGCGATCATTGGTTAAATCAAATAGCACGCGCTTCCTCGGCTTTCTGTTACACACTTCCGTCCCATTTCACGAAATCACTCCCATAGATTGCAGGAAAGCGAAAGTAAAGATGTTACAGATAAAAATGCGTGTAACCCTGGCAGGACATGGGACTTATAACTGACGAAAGTAGATTTAGTATGGTAACGTACGCCTTTGCTTAACCCTGTTGGACGACAGGCGTGAAGGTGTATGAAATAATGCTCTAATTCTTGACAATCATGCTGCCAACTTAGTAATAGATAACTGTCGACAGGTATCAGTCATAACGGAAGTAGATTAATTTAATGATTAAAGTAGGGAGGTTGATAACTTGGTTACCAGTTATGACTCACGGACAGCTGTTAACGGAGACAGGCAGATTCTGCACTAAGTTTCTATTAACTAAGTAGACATGATTGTAACTTATCCTGTTTACTACGATCGCTTTTGCGAAGATAAGTTGACGACGACGAAGACAGTGGCGTAGCTAGGGGGGCTGGGGTTGCGGGGACAGCGTAAGTACGGATTAATGGTCCACATTGTCATTGGTGTTGCGCAGGTGGGTAACATATCGGCGGCACCAATGGTGACCCTCTCCCCGAAATCATGTTTTGTGACCGTGCTGCTGTCACCAGCAATCGAGTCAAGAGGTAAAGCTGCTTGTATTTCAAAGGAAGATTATGATAAAACAAAAAGGTTATTTTTCTGGCGTATCACCACAATATCCGCACCGAGTGTCACCAATGCCAGCTACGCCACTGGACCTACCTACGATGAGACCTACGTTAAATAGGTCATCTATACAAATAAATAAGTTTAAAGTGACTTTTAGTAATGTCAAAATGACAGCTTTTACTAAATGCATTTGTAAATTTGACGCGGACGAAGTCGCGGGAAACAATAAGTCTAACATAAAACCTATGTCGATATTAAATCATTATATTGTCATAATGATGATGAAATCTATTATTCATATCTGTCGATTCCTTCTGAATATCGCAACTTACTCATCAACCCTTATCTTTCCAATGACATCGATCAAGTCGGGGAAATATTTTGTACACTTCGCATAAACCAAACGCGTCATTAACGTTTTCCTTTGAAACACGTTATCTTATATTTAAAATAAGAAACAGGAAACTCGATAAAAATAGATTTTTAATCAAATTTTTTTAAGTTTAAATACTGGTTAAGTTTTTGTTGGCACATCAAGCGACTCGAAACTGTCAAATTTTCCCAATCAAGCTTGAACCTAATGATTTAGCGATAAAGTTGAAAATCTATTAAAGAAATTTAACAGATTCTTGTAGCTTGATGTGCTGGCGTCTGTACACTGTTAACACTAAAATGCGATGCTATTGTTTGGCATGATGTCATAAATTGGTGGTACCTTACAAAAATAACGCTCAGACGATTTAGCACGGTCTGTCTTGGGCACCTACGGCCATATTGTCTGAAGAACTTGAACACTTTCAAGACACTATATCTCCGTAATGTTTATCTCATTTACATGTTTACTATATTTATTGTTTAAATTAAATCATCCAAATAAACAAATTCGAAGAATCCCATTAGACCATATCATTGTGTTTATAAAGCACTGCATATTAATCATTGTAAACATTAATTATGCATATGTTTGGAAATATATGTTAAAAGCACATAAGAAAGCACGTTAAGCCGTTGGTCCCGGCTGTCATTTGTAGATCTTTAGCAGTCGTTACGGATTGTCAGAAGCCAGTAAATCTGAATCTAGTCTTGCCAAGAAGTACCGTGTTACCCAGTTAATGGGTTGTGGAGGTCTGGTAGGCAGCCACTCCACGTAAGATATTGGTATTCAGCTGAATCCCGTTTGACTGGAAGCCGACCCTAATATAGTTGGGAAAAGGCTGGGCAGATGATGATGTCCAAAAGCATCCATGAGCAGAAAACAGAAGTATTAAACAACAACAGCTCTACTCAACAAAATAAGTGTGCATTTCAATAAGTTTGTCTAAAAACACGACGCTAAAATTCTTATTATTATTATTATTAATTTATTTCAGGAAACTGGTTCTATAGACACAAATAATTAATAATTATTGATTTCTAAAATAATTCATTTATACCTAAGCTACTCACGTTAATCAAAATCAAAAGTCATTTATCCAAATTAGGCTGAGTGCCAGCACTTTTTGAACGTAAAAGTTCTACATACAGTCCCCCAAAACGGTGTTTTAGCTGGGAAGAAGAAGTGGCGCAACAAACTCCCCAGCTCAATTAATATATAATAATATAGGTACATAAGACTTCCGTTACTGACTGACTGACTGACTGACAGACAACGCACAGCCGAAACTTCTAGTCGTAGAAAGCTGAAATTCTGCATGTAGGTTCCTTGGGGTGTGTAGGTGAGCACTAAGAGAGGATTTCCCGAAATTCTTACGGGAACGGGAATAAATGGGATATGCGCGTACGAAGTCGCGGGCAAAAGCTAGTAAGTTAGTATAAATATAGATATGTTAGGAAGATAAAGAAAGAAATGTTATTTATTATTGTTAAATATTTAAGTTTAGGAAAAGCCATGCTTCTAGAATTGCTAAATTGTCTCTATTTTGGGGTCCCGTACCTCAAAAGGAAAAAACGGAACTTTTAAGGATCACTTTGTTGTCTGTCTGTCTGTCTGTCAAGACCCTTTATCTCGAAAATGCGTGGAGGTATCGACTTGAAAATAAGAAACCAAATACTCAGGTCTCCAGTCCCTTGAAGCTGTGAAAAAATCAAACTTCTAAGTTAACGTCAAAAAAGATACGGCCGATTATTATGCCGCAAAAAACGGATAATTCGACTCTCAAGGAATAAAAAGGTATAGGGTACTTTCCGTTGACCTAGATCTATGAAATTTGGCAAGAAAAAGTCTGAAAATTGGGAATTTATAGTTTTATCATATACAAATCATTTTTTGCGATTACAAACTTATATTTTCAGTTTAAGAATTGACCATTTATGAGAGATCATTATTCAACAACAAAGTTATGTTTGTCCTTCAATCTTACTTGCTATATTTTTATCAGAGTAATAAGAGTGCTTTCATAGGTCCCATAGGTAATGTATAACTCGAAGAAAATCATGACACGATCTTCCGATCCGGGCAGACTCGCTCTTGTCCGGTTTTTATTACACTAATGCACATATTCCTTTAAAACGGATAGACGGAAAAGTCACAAGATAATGTTTTCACTACATTTTCCGTATTATAACAACTTTCTATAATGTTACACTGTAATGATAATATCGCAAATACACATTCAAGTTCTTCCCATAATTAGATAGCTTCATTAAAATCTATTTAGCGGTTTTTGCATTACTTATGTATTGATGAACTTCACATACTAATCTCACTTTCTCCCTGTTATATAAATTAAATGAAAACTCATTTATATGTTTACTTACAAATACATACTTTTTGTGGTACATGAGAAATTGCGATTATTCTTGAATGGTTTTTCCACGTCTATGTATCTCAGTTGTAAAATGAGTTTACAATCTTTTGTATTGGAGATCCGTGGTCATAAATTCTATATTGATTTGACAGTAGCATGCAAAGGGTTAATAGAGAATTTGTTCGTAGTATTTGCTGTATGAAGTTTAGGAAAAAAAATCAGACATGATTCATGGTAGGTAAGCAAAAACTTCAGTTTCAACAGGAAATTCAGTTCATGCACTGATTAAAATCTGACATCAGCCACCGTAATTAGTTATCAAAAAGATTTTTCTTTTTAATTGATTTTTCTAATCGACCCGATTCCTCGATGATATCACAAATGGAAACCGAAATACAAAATGTAAATTAAATAAAAATAAATGTTTTATTTCGTTATCGGCTCCCAATCTCGCTATCAGGAGTCGATTCTATTATTTTCAAGATCCGAAACGTTGGAAAATCGTGCGATATATCGAAATGTGTTATCACTGATAACAGTCGGTATTGACATCTAATCTGACGATCAAATCTTTCGGAACTTTGTTGTTAGATCTGATTTTATTTGTAAACTTAATTAGATCGAATACTGCATTACCCAGATATGTACAATCTTATAATTTGATAATCTAGATAGATATCTTCTCGGTACCTAATTGGTTAATCAGTATTGTGATAATGCGGAGTTGGTTTGTCAGATAAATAAAAGTGCCGCTTGTTCGATAAATGCTCGATCTCTCCGAGTTCCGTGTGTTGATTTAAACAAAAACTATTGTTAATGGATTATCGACATTGAATCTAAATTGGACAAGCATTGTTACCATGTTATGTACTAAATGGTCTATGTAATCTAATGTTGGCAAATCTATGATCTGTTTATTCATTGAATGTAATGGGATTAACTTTGAGATTGATTAGAAGTATGATCGTGACTTTTTGGTATTTAATTTAATAAGTAGTACCTATTATTACCTATCTACTTAAAGGAAAAGTATGACAATATACTGTCAAATTTCTTTAATAGATTTTCAACTGTATCGCTAAAGCATTAGGTTCAAGGTTGATTGGGAAAATTTGACAGTTTCCGGTAGCTTGATGAGCTGGCGTTTGCACATATTATATCACAAAAGTTCTATTCACAGGAGACAATAAAAAATATCTTAAAAGACTACGTTTACGCGAGAACTACGTTTTTACGTTTTCGCCTGAATGATTAATTTATAGCGATGATATATACATGATAACAATTTTAGTTGCAAAATCAAATTTATAATCCGATATCTAAAACGAAAAAAAATTAAGTATAAAAATATAAGTTGCATTTACAAGGTCCTGTACTGACGCCGACAATATGCATTCACGGCGAATTTTCGGTAAACAGTGAAAATAGTCACTTGGCTGCTGTTACTGTAAGATATTACCCCCGTTTTGTGGTAATAAATTATTATCGATGCGTCATTAATTAAATGACATGTCATCGGAGGGCCAATTCCACTCACTTTAAAGCAACGTTCGCTCTATCAAAAATCCCTCAATGTTCATACATTTTTGACAGATTGCGATTGAGATACGAATGTGACCTTTGCTTGGTCCTCAGTTCGTGAAAATTCAATGATCCAATCGCACAGCTAACACGCTTTTGACAGTTTGACAAATTCATATTTCAAAAAATAATATTGAAAAAATTAAAATTTTAATTTAAGTATTTGGTATCTGCATGACATTTCATTTTGTGACTCAAAAAGAAGACCATGAGAATACGATAATGTGAAAGAAAACATTGAAAGCGTCCGTCCTGAGGGAAACTTGAGTTATTATGATCGACATAAAATATGTTTGTACTGATATTGAGAGTATTTTCATAACGCATAAAATCGTGAATTAAATTATGTAATCGTAGACCTCGGCTTAGAAAAAAAAAAACTGTGGGCTTTCTTTTCGTGGTTCAATGTTCCAAAAGTGATACCCATACAGTTTGATATCCGAAACATAGATCAACCACTATTTTTAAACGACTTCAAAAAAGAAGGAGGTTCTCAATTCGACCGTATGTTTTTTTTTTTTGTGAACGGTATGTCACGCCAGCTACATTGCCAAACGGAACTGGTCAAAGCTTATCATTATGGTCAGCGTCATCATTTCAGCCGAAACACGTCCACGGCTGGACATAGCCCTCCCCTAAGTGTCGCCACGGTCGACCGGTGACCACGAATTCCCGTGGAGAAAAACTTTATAACAAGTAAATTCTATCGGGCTCTAGGGAAACCTCTATTTATTATCAGAATTTAAGGCACCACTCGTCAAAGACACCCAAACCGACCGTTATCCAATATCTAATCTCTAAATCCAAATGGCCACCCATCCACAAAACGACCGCGGCAAGCGCAGCTTAACCTCGTCACTCAAACGCGTCTCTCACATAAAATAGTACAACCTAAAGATAAGCTATTAAAAATAAATTAATAGAACAACTACGTACACATGTAATCCAATTCGCTATGATAATATCACAAAGGAATTGCAATATCAAGGCTTATCGTTACTTTGTTAGAGCACGCTCATTCATACAGCGGCCATCTTCTATGTGCTACGTCAGGAAGGAAAGTGCAGGAAAGAAAGAAAGAAAACTAATATGGGAGTGAGTGAAAGTGAGTGATTAATGTGAAACTGTTCATTTGTGATTGACGTTTTTGTTGTTCAATATTGCAAAACGGTTTGGTGATTTATAGTTTTGTTAAAGTTTAATTTTGTGGTGTAGTGTTAGTAGGTATGGCCTTATTATTTTTTGTAAATTTCGCTATTTTTTTTCCAATATTTTTTGTAAGATCTTCCATTTTCCTATCGTTTAAATTTAAGGATCAGTACCTCTATTTTTCAACTCCACGATGCCCTCATCCTTCAAGACGTTTCGAGTTGACATTCCAACCAACCCATTTTAACCACCAACCCCAATATAAAGGAACATTTAAAATCACATGTAGAATCGTTGTTTCCTGTGGCCTTCAAAAATCTAACCATACAATTAATTTAAAAAATATTAGCAGACTCTTTATTTTCGCGATATTTTGAGAAATTTTTGTGACAAAATTCGTTTACAGAATGCGGTTCTCACGAAACTTCTTTTGGCATTATTTTTGGCATTATCATTAGGTACAGGAAATCCGCCTACAATATGACATTTGTGCCTTCCTGGGACCTCCCTAACACAAGTATCACCTTTTTTTCATCAACATCAGTTCACTCCACGTCCACTGCTGGACATATGTCCAGCAGTGGACGCCTGAACTGATGTTGATGAATGCTGAACTGATGCTGATGTTCTTAATGTGGAGAATCTTGGAGTAGGCATATGCCTACTCCAAGATTCTCCACATTAATCGGTCCTGAGCGTCTCGTCTGATCATTTTTTTATTAGCCTGAATTGTGCCACTCCTGGGCAAAAGCCTCTAGGCTGTAAGACTTCCCGCCACCTCCTGCACTCTCCTCTGACCCCATTTACCTGCAATTCATTTAAAAATTAAAATGAAAACGTAAAAGTCTCACTTATTTTAATTAAAATAAAGACTTCCGTGAATACGCGGTAATCTGCGAGTTTATTTCTGCAATTTGTTAATTTAATCGCACGCGATCTCTTTTGCTTGGATTTAGTTGTTTTTGTATGACTTTTTAGTTGATTTCCGACGGGTTACGTCACTTTGTATGAACTATTTGATTGTGGTGTAACGTTATAACTATTGTTCCTATTTCCTATGGTAGATTATTTAATTATATAACCTACTTACAATGTTAATTATATGTCGATCTATCCTCGTAGTGTGGGGACAGATTTTTTGCATTTTTAACGACTATATTTCTGTGCAAGTAAGAATAATAAAGTAAGTAGATTACTACCGACTAACGCAGTGTGTGTGAGTCACTCCTCTTAGCTTTTTCTAATCTCCAATTATCACTCATGTACCTTAGGTATAGAGTTAAATTAAAAACTTCAAATAGGGTTATCCATAATTTTTAAATTTTCTACATAACGCATCAATTTCCCCATCTCGTATCTAGTCACTTCTCTATCCACTTACGCCCCTGCTAAGAAAAGTATTCCCCCACTTCAACAGATTTTACTAGTTGAATGTGTGTCAGGCATGCGTCCTAATACAAAGCGATCATAGAACGAATACGCGATCGTCGGTCTGACAGACGGGCCGTCCGTACCCGGGACGTGGGCCGACCGTCAGCGTCGTCCGTTCGGAGCACGAAAAATATCGGTGCATACAATTTATATAAATTCGTTCATACACGTTCTTGTCTGGGCCATTCCTGGGACGTGTCGGGACACAGCCCGTCCACATCCCAGACATGGCCCTGATAGATGTGAATCAGTCTTAAACGTTACGATCACGTATACCTCGCGATGATCTCACTGTGTTAGGATGACGCCTATTACATTTCTACTAGACCAAAGACTAACAAACACTGACAATCCAGCACAAACACTAACAATCCGGAACAAACACCAACAATCCAGAACAAACACACACAAGAACAAAATCATTACAAACAATTACAAACGTGTTGTTCTCTTCTAGCTCCATTAAAACTGATCAATTATAGACATAACACCATAATCAGTGAGCAATTAACTTAATGCCATTAACTGAATTAAATGACACAATTGATTACTAGAAACGGAGGTCGGAATTATCAGTAATCGTTCGAAATCACGATAGGTATTTTTTTTTATGTAGGATTTTTATAAATGGAACGGTTTGCTCGTGTAGCGTTGAGGTTATGATGTGATGCCTTTTGTGAGGAAATTGTGTTTTTTTTTGTGAATTATTAAAGGTCGTGGATGGGACGAAGGAATATGTCACCCTGTATACGGACCAGCAGCCCTACTACGACGTGCTAATGCCATCCAATTCCGATGATGTAAACGGGATGGTGCTATTCGCTATGAATAGCTCCGTCTCCCTCTTAGAGCGGAATCATGATCGTTTTAAGACTTCATAGTACGGCCCCAGACGGTAACGATAGATGGACTGTGTAAACCATCTCCATCCACCGTGGTTAATCTATCTCTAGGCTATATCCGTGGATAGTCATCTCAGTACCATACCCCATCATCATCTGCCTAGCCTTTTCCCAACTATATTGGGGTCGGCTTTCAGTCAAACCGGATTCAGCTGAATACCAGTATTTTACGTAGAGCGGCTGCCTACCAGACCTCCACAACCCATTAACTTGGTAACACGGTACTTGTTGGCAAGACTGGTGTCAGATTATCTGGCTTCTGACTATCCGTAACGACTGCCAAAGATCTACAAATTACAGCCGGAACCAACGGCTTAACGTGCTTTCCGAGGCACGGAGGAGTCTCGGTATGTTAAGATGGTCACCCATCCACAGACCAACCTCGGCAAGTTTTGCTTAACCTTGAAGGTCAACCCGTACGGCTGTTATTATTTAGCCACGAGCTCCTCCACCATACCCCATGAGATGACTAATTAAGAAGTGTGCGCCGATCCCAAATAAATTGAAATAAGAGCAAAATAATAATGGTGTACATCGACCAGGCAGAGCAGGACAAATTAGCCCAAAAAAAGTGCGAGTCGGACTCTCACTCGAAGGGTTCCGTACCGTAAACCGAAACAAACACGTAAAAATAAATTAAGTTCAAAATTGGCTCCCTTTAACTTAATTTGTTTGTTGCTATAGCGGTAACAGAATCTCTGTGATAATTTCAACTGTCTACCTATTACGGTTCTTGAGATACAGTCCGCTGACAGACAGACGGACGGATGGACGGACGGACGGAAGGACGGACAGCGGAGGCTTAGTAGTAGGGTTCCGTTGGTTACCCTTTGTGTATGGAGCCCTAAAAACCAAACTACTCTCGAAATTATCTGTATTTGCATAGCATGTGCCTAGTGCCAACATGTACGAAATGCATATTCGTTTCGCGGAAACAGTAATTTGTCATGTCAAGTCTAAAAACTGAATTAAATATCATTTACTTACAAAATGAAAACTCCCTACAAAACTGCCATTTACCTGAAGATTAACACGTCAATTTTGCCGCAAACCCTATTTATAATTCATCGCTGCGTTTGTAATGATCGTGACATGCGGCGATGTGGCCATCCACCAGTAATTAGCAAACAAATTGATTCCATCGCTAACGTAACTAGTAGGTACACACGAAATAGTGTTTTGTGAGCTGGGTTCGGAACATGACGAATGCAATATGCTGGCAACTTTGACTGAGTTTAATTTTATATGAAAACATCGTAAGAATCAAAAGTCCTTAAAAAGGGATCCTTTCAATAAAACGGCCGGTTTTATTGCGAGTCGGACTCGCGCATGAAGGGTTCCGTAAGTACCATCGTACAAGTTATAATACTATGTAACACACTCTGTGAAAATTTCAACTGTCTACCTATCACTGTTCATGAGATACAGCCGGTGACAGACAGACGGACGGACAGCGGAGGCTTCGTAATGGAGTCCCGTTGGCCTTTGGGTGCCTAATTCTGCAATGCTATTTTAATTGAAAAAAAAACTAGCTTCAATAAAATCTCATTGAGATTCAGATCACGGCCTAAACTTTACCGTAATTAAGTTAACTACACACATAACAAACATTTCCGTCATTACAAACCCATTTATATTTAGTGCACGAGTGTGAAACTGTCCCTAAGGTATAATAAAACGCTTTAACATTACCTTTTTATTAAAAAAAAACTTGACAGCTTAGAACTCTATACTCTATGGCAGGCTGTCAATACTTTTTTCGCTTGACAGTTTAAGTAAGCCGTAGCCTGTAGCTGTCGGTTCACAAGCCTAGGTTATTATCTGATGTTATTGCCTTCCTATAAATTACAGGGCTATTAGAAACAATGTAAAAACTGTCAATGTGACGTTAATCCACATTAATCTTAGTTTAGTTTTGCGTCATTTCTGTGGAAATTGTTAGAAAGATATTTGTAAAATTTGTTAAGTAATTTAACTGTTGGGCTATTAATTTTATATGATTTTTCTTGACGAATAAACAAAACTTAGGGAGTCTTTTATTATAAAGGTAGTTGGTAGTTGGTTGGTTGGTAGTAGTCCACAGGAGTGACTCTGTAAATTTAGTAAATTCAGTATTTTTTTATTATAATTTTATTCTTTTATTATATCCCTATAATAAAATAGTAATTAAAGAATAAAATATTGACCTATCTAACGCAAAAATACAAATAACAGCTAATATCTATAAATAACGAATAGTTTGATTAGCTATCAATAGATACTATCATAATAAATTCCCCAATTATATAAATAAGTCTATAAATGACTATAAGATAAGAACTACCGTTTAGTTTTTTTTACAACATGGTTTTATTTTACTCAGTAAATCTTCCTTCTTTTCCAGACTACTACACCCAAACCCAAGAATACCAGAAGTACGCGTCCGCAATGGGGGTCTCCGAGCCCCCAAAGGACGACTCCCCCCGGACGACACCCGAGTTGTCACGCGCCGACCAGTCACCCTCCGAGCGTCCCCCTCCAGGATCAGCAGACAGTGACGATGCTGACGAGTTCGCGCCAAAGAGGAAACAGAGGCGCTACAGGACTACCTTCACCAGCTTCCAACTTGAAGAGTTGGAGAAGGCTTTCTCTAGGACACATTATCCTGATGTTTTTACGAGGTGAGTTGATATGAAACCAGGAGATGAAGCTACTTACGTTGATGGCTTTATTAAGAGTTTGGCCCAAAACTGGCTGGTGGCACAATTTAAACAACAACAAAAATAAGATGGTGTCACATATACCTACGTCATCTACTTATATAAGTACCTACATTGCATTGGAATTCCAAAAAACGACAAAATACAAGGTATTACAAATAAATGGGGACTTTGTATTAAAATAAAATCACCAACGAATCTTAATCCATTTTAATACTGAATAAATTCTTGAATGAAATCACAAAGGTGTGGTGAAAACATTTCTACTTATCAAACATTTATCAATCAAATAATCCGGCTCTTGCTTTTTCCATAATAGGATAATGAAGATAAAATGGCCGCTTAGAAGGCATTAATTTCTTCAGCACTGAAGTTTATTACACTTTATCTTCCATTTCCGCAATTACAATAGCAATAATAAATAGGTTACACACGGATAAAAAGATCAATAGTTGTTTTTTTTTAATTTGGTTCTATGGTACAGAAAAAAAAGAACAACTGTCAACGGCATTTTCCCGCCTTAATCGCAAGGATGACATTCTTGCACGATGAAATTAACTGACAACATCAACTTGGTTAAGAATTTAGTTAACAATTTCATTAGTGGGTCGGTATGAGGCCATGTAGTTAATAATGTACTATTGGTACACACACTGTATAATTACTTGGTCTACTACGTCTGCTCAAAAAATAAAAACAGGTATGTATGTTAAAAACAGCAGACGCATTACTAGTACGTAGGTAGGTAGGTACGTATTCTTTCAAAGATAAGTTTTGCCAACTCTAATTGAAAATTCAGTCAAAAAATGTACTTCTGACTACTTCTGGAGTTAACTATTTTTGATAACTTTATGCTCTTTTGTTACAGAGAGGAGCTCGCTATGAAAATTGGCCTAACAGAAGCGCGAATACAGGTACTTAACTGTTTTTTTGTTTTTATTGATATGCTCGCGCTTGACCACAATCTCAACTGATGAACCATAATTTATATATTTTTCAACGTAAAACCTGTAAACACCCGACAGAACAAAGACCATGAAGATACTCATACCTATCTACTTCATCTCAGTTTAGTTTAAGTTGCGTTGATGGCTAATGCGTGAGGTAAATTTAATTTATTCACACTTCAGTACATTCGGATGTCATTGACAGCAAATTCTTTTCAAAATATCCTGGAAAAGAAAGTACCAACTAAGGACTTGTCAACAAAAACATCAAACCTGTCATGTGTCTTCGCAAAAAACAGCGAGTTCGGATTCCAAGTAACTCATAAACTTAAAAATATACTTGTTAGTCCCATAAAATTAAGTGTGCCACATAATAATTTAACACACAATAACATTCAGCTGGTATCTCATTACGACACAATAATTGGCGCAGGACATGTTCGCATTAATGAAAATTACCTAGTCCGTTTGTTAATTATATGTGGTACTACGTAAGGGGTACGACAGACTGACGCGGTGACGTCGAAAGTCGAGGCAAGGCGGGAAAAAGTTGCAGTTCAAGAAAATCTTTTATTAAAATGATACATACTGTATTCTCTGGTCGAAATTAGACTTCTGTTCTAATGGTTTAGTTTAGTTTCTGTTTAAGGTGGAAGAAAACCTGATAAACATAAATAAATCCCAAATCTAGGTTTAAAGATTACTGAACGCATTTCTGAGAAAATCGTGTGTTACCGCGGCCGCGCATCTCTTTCTTTTCTATGCAGCTAGACAGAGATGGGGCTTTAGACATAATTAACATTTATATTTACTCTACTAGTATACTGCGTATGAAAGACCTTATCAAGGTACGATATTTACTAATCTCTATTTCTATTTAATTACATTGCACAAATCAGTTGATATGCAAACAAGACTAATTGAATAAAATAAATAAACAGTATAGCGGAGCACGCTTTTAAAGTTGCGGTAATCAGACCCAGATTTAGTGTTATCACTGGTCTAGACTAAAATGTACTAGAAGAAGGCCGTCCAACCCCAGGCCCGTGGGCCACGGAGTTGCCTTTCATCGCATTTGGTCAGCGGCTGGCGGATTTGAAACATTCTCCCCTTTATGAACCCATTGTCTTCTGCCAGCGGATTCGCTCGCGTGAAATTAGAAAACTATCCCGAGGGAAGATACTCCCAGGACAAATCCCTATACTAATATTATAAAGAGGAAAGTAACTCTGCGTGTTACCTTTTCACGTCTAAACCACTTAACCGATTTTGTTGAAATTTGGTACAGAAATAGATTAGACTTTGGAGAAGGATATAGGCTTTTTTCGAATATTCCGACAATTGCGCGGGCGAAGCTGCTGACAGTAACTCGTAGAGAAATATATCCTAATCGTGTGGACTACTATTTATTTATTTACTGGCCTGTTGGTCGACTGCTTAACCGGAGGTCGTAGGTTCGATTCCCACCCAGGACAAATCTTTGTGTGATGAGCATGATCATTTGTTCTGTGTCTGGGTGTAATTTGTGTATAATATGTATGTATTTAGAAATATATAAGTATGTTTATCAGTTGTCTGGTTGCCATAGTATAGGCTCTGCCTAGTTTGGGATCGGATGACCGTGTGTGAGTTGTCCCAGGATATATTATTATTATTATTATTTTTTTAACTTAATTACAACGGTTGAAAAAACCAATTACAGTTACTACAAAACTGTTATTAAAAAAAAGCAAAACACTAAACTAAACATTTAAAAAAGAAAATAAAGATAGAATAGATATATTTTTCTATTACTACGAATTTCCGTTCAGCCTTTAAGACGTGAAGTGGTTATAAACAAACAGCCTGAAGTCATACAAGTTTGGATTTGTAGCACAAATACTTAAGTAAAATTTCATTTACTTACAGTTTTGTTGAACTGAAATTTTAATAGCTAGATTTAGACTTCTAACCAAAACGTTGCATGTATGTATGTAAGTTTTATTCAATAGATGGCGCACCGCAGATTCGGTGTCAAACTACGGCCCACCTTAAAAGCAAGTTGACCAGCCTAGTACTAGAATATTGAATCTAAGGCTCGGTTACCGCTTATTAACTTACACCTGCACCTAAGGCGAAGCAAGAATACATTACCTCAATCAGCGTTGACTAGATAATCAGTTACGTAAACATAGACTTGTTTCTTGTAAACAAGGGGCATTAAAACAGCTGATAGGTCTTTTTAATGGGATATATTTTTTACTTCTTAGTAAGGCGAAGACAAAGGGAGGAAATGTAGGCAGTTGTGGAAAGTACTGACAAGAGAAAGAATTCATTTTCTATCTTTTATAGCTAGTTAGTAAATCAGTAACGTGTAGGCTAGAAAAAAAACAGTAAATGATATGACCCTTAAATGATAAATGATATTTAATTTGGCAAGTAGGTTAAACATAACACTTTTACTCGTCAATCTTTTTTGGTCATTTTAAGCTAGATGAGGCCGGTGTTTTCTAGCTGACTCATTCACGTACGATCAGGAAAATTAACTAGTTTTATAATTAGTAGCTTTTGCCCGCGGCTTCGTTCGCGTTAATATCATTTTTTTCTAACCAAAATTCATCAAAATCGATTCACAGATTTAGACGAGAAAGCATCACAAACTAGCAAAGTCACTTTCGTATTTATAGTATTAAGTTAGGATTGTCACGTTTGACTACCAGTTCCACTAACTGACACACAGACAAACAGACGATAAAACGGTGTGGCCGTTTTATGACATGCAAATGAAAGTTGAAAATCCTTTAATTTCGCTGACTGACTGTACAAAAAAAAAAGCGTTTAAGGGCAAACGCTTTTATTGCGTGATTACTAAGGGCCGATATTTCAATATTTTAGTTTTTAATAAGTGATAACTAAAAGGACATGACAGTTGCTAAAAAAATATATCAAAACGCAATATCTATTCTTCAGTTATAACTTATATTATGACTATTGAAAAGAATATTAGACTATTTAAATCGCTTGAAGTCGCGTCAATCAGTACGAGCCCTTAGGAAACGGTCTTGGATACCAGATACCAGTACCACTAATTCCTGTAGTTCCAAGGACCTGTCGCGAAACCTTCAATCAGACCAGACCGAATCGAATGAGACACAGAAACGACTGCAGTGATAACTATAATAAACTACTTCGGACTTGGAGTTGAGAAACGAAGTGTGCTCACGAATGGAGGTGGCAGTTTACTGTATTATATGGGTACCCGTGATGTACGAAAATACAATAAACTTTTGGTATTATTTGTAACAATTAGATTTTTTTTTATTATTGTTACCGATTTCCTAAGATGGTCTTGGGCATAAATTAAATGAAACCAATAATTAATAGAATGACATCGGTGAATGAAAACATCATAAAGAAACGTTATAGTAAATGAAAGTTCTGTAACTGTGTTTTTTCTGTAACTTTTATTATTGAATAAATACATGATAAATTAAATATAAACGATATAATTATGTATATTAAGGCTGAAATTGCCAAACCACTTTGAGCAAGAGGAGGTTTAATACTCTTGCTTTCTTTGAATGAGAAGGAGTTCTCATTCAAAGAAAACAAGCTGCCCAGCAATGGGACAGTTACATGCTGTTATTTTATTATTATTAGGAAAAAATGGCTTGTTTGTAGAGTAATATGCGTTAGCAATACTAAGATCATTTATGGGGCTATTTAATTACGTTGTAGTACCTATTCTAACCACACATAATGAATAATCCACACATAATCATTAATTAATTCTATCTTCGTGTCACACTTTTTATCAGTTTCCTCTTAATGATTTTGAAAATTAATCATGTATAATTATGTAGATATACGCCGCATAATTAAAGAAAATCATCGCCAATCACTCCGTATCTGGCTAGACTGAAGGACTTGTATAACCAATTATTTATTGAATCTAATATTTAATACGGCATCGCATTTTAAAAGCTCTAGAATTTAGGAGTGTTCTTTGAACGAATCTACTTGTATATTGATTAAAATTATTTTTAAAAATTTTAATTAAATTTTAATTAATTTCAACACAAATAGCTCTGTTTATTATGCAACTAAAGCTAACAAGGCGACAAAATAACAGTTTAATAATCTAAGGTTCCATGTTAATAAATAACTTAATATTCTTGCTATTATGTTATCTTCAATTATAAATGTAGATTCTGATATGATTGTTTGAATAAATGTTTATATATTAATTAATATTAATACAAAATGCCTATTTATTCAATATTTAATGCTTTTTCGTGTGACCCCCGCTGTGCCATTTGCTGATTTTTAATTTTTACGACATTTTACAATGTCGTTTGCATAGTTAATATTTTTTTAATATTGTTTAACCAATTCGAAATAGAAATCACACAAGTTTCCAAAGTAATTGACGTGTTTTACTACCAATTTAAATAAATATGAAGTAAATAGGTATTTAACATGCATCTAGGCCGTCATAAAATGAATGAACATTCCTGAATAGTTTTATTTACTATAAAAATACCGCTTTGCACGCGCCTCGACAGATTAATTGATTGAGAAATATAAAACCCAGACAAGTGTAACAAATTAATGTAATTCCTTTTACCACATCTACTGCTAATTCAATGGCTCTAATATCTTGACATATTGTAGTATCTTATTTTTAAATTATTGAGCATTTTTTTCTTTTGAATTCTTGCGAAACAGTTTGTCAGTCCACAATTTCTCGGACCGGCACGGAGATATTTTAGACTATCAAATTTGGATGTGTAAAAAAGTATTCCAAATGTTCAGTTGACAATTTATCGAGAGTTTACAATCTCTCAAGTTATTTTATAATCTTACGGAGTTTGCCATTTTCCGGTGACATAACTAAAACTCAGCTCTAGTAAGTAATTAAGATACCTCCTCCATTTTAGCAACTTGTCAACCCTCCTTGTTGCCCGAGATATTTTAATAATCGAACGAAACCCGCACTTATTCGTCTCAACGGTGTATTTTGTTCACAATCGATGCGATTACTCCAATAAAAATTAATGGTACACAGGATCAAGTAATCGAGACATACAATGGATCGAAATAATTCGTATTGGCAAGAAAATGTTATGAAAAGTGAAAACAATGTCATCCACGTCTCAAAAATTGGTATTAATGCGCGAATCTTTGTGGCCCTTTCATTGTGCGTACCTACAGCTAAGGAGTGGAATTCCCTGCCAGAGTCTGTGTTTCCTGATAGCTACAACCTGGGATTCTTTAAGTCAAGAGTGAATAGGTTACTTCTTGGCAAGCGTGGTCCATCTTCGACCACATCATCGCTTACCATCAGGTGAGATAGTGGTCAAACGCGTGCATAATAATAGTAAAAAGTACCTGCGCTATAGCATAGAATAGATAATATTGCTTGGAACGTCAACTACTTCTCACTAATTGGTATTACTCAAAATAAAATAAAAAACAACTATCCCTGTTACAACTGAACCAATACGGATGAAATTATGTACCTAATAGACAGAATGTATTCTTTATAATGAACTGGATACATAAGAACGAAGCCGCGGGGCAGTTCATTAATAAAATACTCGAACTACAAACTAGCCAGCCCGTTTTGGAGTTTGACATTTTATTAACTACATAATTTAATAATGTTTTTATATCCTCTTCGAATTACAATGGCGTGTGTTGTATCATGTTTATTCTATGTAACAGCTGCTTATTTTACAAGTTATGTACCTAGTTACTTTCGGTCAGACCTACCTTCCTTATTATGGATACCCTTAAAAAAATAGTAGATAAACAGTTACTCGCTTTTTAACAAGTATCAGCACACGAAGGGTTCCGTACCATAAACCAAAAATTTGTAAAAAATCACAATACTAATATTTCTAATGTTCCCTTTAATTATTTTTTTTTGTTGTAGAGACATTGAAACAAGTCACTCTGAGAAAATTTTAACTCAAACTCAAACTCAAAGCATTTATTTCAATTAAAACATTACAGGCACTTTTGAATTGTCAAGGTCGGTCTGTCCAAAGAGATGAAGCTATTTGCACGTTCGAAAGCGTAGATCTCTATGGAGAAGAACGTGCAAGAAACTCCACGGACACTCTTTTAAATCAATGTTTTTACAATAATATGGTAACATCATTCGTGTGAAAATTAAACAAACACACATATATGTGAGAACGATGTAGAAAGACTTGCACGATCAAGCGTCCGAAGTAAAAAAAAAGCAACAATTCAAAAATAGGCGAAATTGTTTACACAAACTGAACCCATGACCTAGAGGCCAATAAACATTGCACTCAATGCCATCACAATATGGCTGACCACTAGCACCACCAGCACCAACAGATAATTTTCAGTCAATTATACTTTTAAATTTCGCTCTTTATAACCACTAAAAGTACATTTTTATATTCATACATTGTAAAACGTTAAGATATAGCTTTTTCGTACGGTGCGAAATATTAATTGGTCTTCAATTATGTAAAGTACTTTTGTTATTGTAGGAAAAACAACTGGCCACGTATTTTATTGCCTTAAATTGTATTTTATTATAATAATAATTCTTTATTATCGGGCAACTAAATCCCATAGATAAAATACACAAATTAAACATACAAAAAAATAAACTAATACATATTAATCTTGCTTAACTTATAAACTAAGACACACGAAGTGACGGCGTCGAGTTACGCGGCGCGGTGTCGCGTAGCCTGCCGCGAAAACGTCGGTAGACTACACCCCTCGGGCAAAGCTCTTCCTTTAGGAACATGTCCAGATGTTGTGTCGGAACACGTACCACAAACGACTTAAGGTTGGTGTTGTGACGCTGCTCCAACTTCTCGACCCTCAAGGTCCAGTTGGTTCTCACCTTCATGTACTCCACCGACATCATCTTTCATGTACGATAAATTATTAGCAACGTTATGACCACGATGTTTGTCCTATACATAATGGGCAATAAATATGTGTTACCTATATTTATTGCCTATTGACCCATTTACTTACTTAGTGTCTTCATCGGAGTATATTTCGTGGAATATTACGTATCTTCTGACTATATCCACCTTAAATCACTAGAGATAGACCATCGACCATTAAAAATGTAAGCTCCTATAATGTATTCAAAGTACAACTTGCCCGATATGTAGTCGAAAAATATCGATAATACTCAAATAGCAGTCAACTACTACGGAATATATTATAGAAGTAACTAGTTAGACAAAAAAAAAATCACAACGAAAATCCTAGTAATTTATTATATAATATATGTCTTTAAACACAGATGGCCTAAATTTAGTGCCGTTCTATCAGCGATCATTCGTTTTTAGTCTTCCTGACCGATTTTGGCCCTAACAGCCTATCTGAACGGAGACTACTAGCCATTCGCACGGGATATATTATAGTGCACAAGTATGTGCGCCAACACAGATGTACTCCCTCTTCCAGCACTCTCTCAATCCGATAGGATGGACATACCATGGGATTGATAAACGCTACCGGAATATAATGAGGTCTATCCGAAACACATTCGATAGCAATGTCACGTTGTGTCCAAGGTCTCATTTGAAACTCCCATTCTATTCAACAAATCCACTTTTAGAGCCGCGGCCACATTTAAAATTCCCTGTCTTATTCCTCAAATTCCACCATTCTTAGGGCCGCTAAAATTCACTTCCTACACCATAAACCCAAAGACATTTACCTCAAATTACTTAAAAACAAACCAAAGCCATTTTCATCTTCCCCATCGCTTAATGGGCGCCGAATGAGGCGACACCTTTACATATCTTTACGCTTTACATGTGACGACGCTCTTAAGATATTACGACGTCTTCAGACCAAACAGCTACCATCCATTTAAGTAATAGGCGCGTATTTTTCAAACCCTTGTTTATTAAATGAGGTCATTAGCAATTTTCTTGTATTATTACCAGTTGATTCGATCATGGTGCGGCTGGCGGGTAAGATGGCGCTTTGCTGGCTATTCATGCAAAAACTGTAAATGGGTAAATCTGTATAGATTACTGTAGATTCTAGAGGTGTTCTGCACTGATTTTAAATTTTAGTCTTTGAATTATTTAACTGCTTCGAAGGATACACCTAGTTCAAAAAGCTTAGAGGCAAGCCCAGAGGGTAGTAAATATTTAAACTAATTTTTTAAATTTAACTAACATAGTTTTTTAAGTTGTACTACTAACAATATTATGGGCCTAAAAAAGGTCTGAGATAAAGAGATTTTATTTTATTTTTTTTTTTATTTTATATCTTGGCTTATACCAGCATATATTGGCAAGTACCTAATGCCGTTTCTTATTACATAGAGGCTAAGTTTAGAATGCACCTAGGTTCCCGGTGTTATAAGTGGATACTAGTGATCAATCAATCATCATTATCCCACGCTAAACATTTTTGTAAACGTCGAATAAATCGTTGTATGAACCAAACCGTTACGATACGTGTCCAAAAATCGAGACAACGAGCCCATGCTGGGCAGTAACTTTGTAGCCCAATGGCACCCAGCGCAGTTTTAGCGCTCCAGCGCACTCGATCGCAGCGCCGAGCGGCCGACGTGGTCATTACCTTAATGCGCGACTCTGTTAAGCTATTAAACACGGCACCTGGGACGCAGTCGGTGCCTTTTTGCACCCACCGGGCCCGCATGCCGCCAGCCAGACCCACACCAATTACAACATTTATAAATTCGCGGCCTCAACGCCGTATGAAGTCATATCCGTAATGGCCATTGTAAACTTAATAGATCATACCATCACACACCAATTCCAACCATAAACAGCACTCATTAAGGCTCAATATCTACCACCAACCATCACCGTAAACATAAAACGTTTCTTGTTTATCACAGCATCCGCTAAAACCGCATCGACATTTACAGAAACGCGTTTAATTTTTTACAATACACCATTTATCATAAGTGAATTAATTTAAATTGCCATAAAAATAACAGTTTACATAATGGCTGTACGGTTCGTGACGATTTTTTTCGTGTCTCAACATTTTTGTACGTGCATAAATATTTCATGCTATGATAATCGACCTTTTACTAAAGTATTGAATTGTAAACTTTTTGCTGTAAAAAGCTGGATTTTGTTGCCAATAAAATATGATGGCTGTCAGCTTGAATGCTGCAATTAAAATTTAATAACACCGTAGGGTATAATTCTACAAATTCTAGTTGATTGCGTCGATAGAGACATGATATTACGTCCCGACTTGCTCATTGAATGGGCTATAAATCTAGTGAGGCTCGCGACACGCAGCTTATGTCTTAATATTTATTAAATGGATCTATTTCTTGATAGAAAACACATTTAACTTAGTTAATTCGCATTAGTTTAAGGCTAGGTGTAGACACGAGTAAGTAACATTGTTTCTTTGGGCACATTTTTTCTCGTTAAAACTCACTTATCGCGCAAAGGAACGAAGTTTTTCATCTCAGGGCGAGCACATAAATAATTGTAAAAGACATCTGACGAAATTATGAAATAAACATGAGTTTGTTGAACAATAATTTATTGTTGTTATAATATGATAAATATTGGTTTGGGTTGCAATATTTTACGACACGTTTGTCGAAGCCACAATGTAAGGGACAATTTAAGGATCTGTTCGGCATGTTTTAATACATTGTAATATAGATATATTCAATAAATGTATTGAATGATCTGTTTGGTTGTGTGGCAGACAGCTTTTGTAAAACTTCATTTCATTCTTACAACACAAGATACACAGAAATGTGTGAACAAAACTGTGCTTATTGAAATTTGAAGGCGAATGTAGGAAATATATTTTCAAAACACAAGTGTTTGTTATTATTTGTATTATATTTTGCTGTCAATCTGCTTAACCTTTTACCAACTACATATATATATTCATATTATGTTATGACCAGAGATCGGAATAGGTAGACTATATTTACCTAATGTTCGTGGAAGTAAGTAACATAGAGTTGATACTACCTCCTGTAAAATCCCCTAATCATAAATGGAATCATGACAAACCCGGGATTATAAAAACATGAACTGGACTTTGAAGGGAGGGAAGGGATCTCGGTATGTAATGGATGATCTTGGATCTCGGCAAGCGCTGCTAACCTCGAAGAACGAATCGTGTGGCTTTCCTGCAATCTGTGGGAGTGATTTCGTGAAATGGGACGGAAGTATGTAACAGGAAGCCGAGGAAGCGCGCTCTATTCGATTTGATCAATGAGCGCACGCAGTGGTCGAGTTGGCTATTAGTTGGTATTTTTAATGTTAATGTTGCTTTTTACCAACGTGAGACGTCAGATGTTACACATCCTATGCGACTACTGTAAGACTCTCTCGTTTTTTTTTTATGAATGCCAAAAGAATGTCATGTGATCGAAGCACCTTCTTGAACAACTCCTACATACAATATAATACCCTGCAAAAAATATTCTTCCATAAAAAAATTACACTTCTATAACCTGACTATGATGTATGAAGTAGGTACCTCATATCGTTATTTATCGAGTTAAGTATAACTGCTTATTCGATAACTGTGAGTTTAAAACATTTAACACCTATTACTCAACGTAACCACGAGTGGTTAACACACCAAGATAAACTAAGTAGCTGGGTTAGTTATGTTCGCAACCAACTTAGGAAATGATATAGAGAGGATTACTACAGTCATCAAAAAGCTGTCAATACCAGAATTTAAAATATTTTTACTATGGTATATTCTAGCCATTCAATAGTTTAGAGTTTAGGGAGATATCATGAAATAAAAGAGTTACTACTTCAATCAAAACATTGCCAATGACAATTACTTACCCTGCCCATCTTTTCCAGGTCTGGTTTCAAAACCGTCGGGCAAAGTGGCGCAAGCAAGAGAAGGTGGGTCCTCAGGCGCACCCCTACAACCCGTACCTGGGTGGAGCCGGGGGCGCTCCCCCACCGTCCGTCGTAGCTTCCATGCCGAACCCATTCTCACAGCTGGGCTTCGGCTTCCGGAAGCCTTTTGATACCAACGCCTTGGCTCAATTTAGGTGAGTTTGAATTAACTATTTTGAAAATAACTTTGCTTTGCGTACGCGAAGATGTTGTAAGTTGTTACTCTTTTTGGATATAAAATTTATTGCAATTAATTGCTACGACATAAGTCGTAAGTTCTACCAATGAACGCCGAGATCCTTTATCAAGTTTTGTAACCACTGAAGCTCATGAATTTGACAAAGACCAATAGGAGTGGCGATAAACTGAAATGTGTTCAACATGAACTTCACACTGTCCTAACTGTCACCATTGTTTTGTCAACAGATACGCCACGGGCGCACCAGTCCTGGGCGCGCAGTACCTCGGGGGGCC